>JBAJNP010007633.1:5406-22086 GCA_036877545.1 Yasuhikotakia modesta | reverse complement strand
TCTCTCTCTCTCTCTCTCTCTCGCTCTCTCTCTGTGTCTGTGTCTCTCTCTCTCCTCCCCTCTCATGCTCAGAGGCAGCAGCTACATTCTCTCCCAGGGTTTTGTACTGGTTGCTGAGGCACACATGATGATGTGTGCTGTATTGTGTATTGTAATCTAGGAGACACAGAAAGATGTTCTCACCACAGCCTTGAGCTCCAGATGCTGCCTGGAGCTCCTTCCTAGTGTCTCACCCCCTGCCCTTCATCACCCCATCACCAGTGCCCCGCTCTCCTCCTCATCCTCACCCTCTTTACAATGTTCTCATGTGTCTGCTGGCTTCAGTCGTTCCTTGTCTTGCTGTCCTCTGCCTCGTTGACTCTGGGGTTTAACTGTCCGGCCAGCTGCTCATGTCCAGACCATCATACTGTGGACTGCACAGGTCAAGGACTCACCAGTCTTCCAAACTCCATTCCTATGGACGTACGGAGACTTCTCCTGTCTCATAACTGCATTCCCTGGATCCCCTCTGATTTCCTGGTTCTGTACAGTGATCTGGTCTATCTGGATTTAAGGAATAACTCTCTGACTACACTGGAGCCCGGGACCCTCCCCCCATCCTCCAGGTTGGTCTATCTGGACCTGGGGAGTAACAACCTGACCGAAATCCCACCCGGAACCTTTGGGGAGTCCGAAAGCCTGGTCAAACTGCGGCTGGGTAACAACCCGTTTCTGAACATGGTTAGCAAAGATGCCTTCCTGGGCCTCACCTCCTTACGAGAGCTGGAGCTGGAGAGAAACGCTCTGTCTGGACTGGATGTGGAGGTGTTGAGCCAGTTGCCTTCCCTGCGGCTGGTCCGTCTGGAGGGAAACCCCTGGGTGTGCAACTGTAACTTTGCCAAACTTTTCCTATGGCTGTTGGAAAATCGTCACAAACTCCCAACAGGTGAGCAGCTTAACTCTCATTTCCCTTCAGAAGTTCCTAATTCTGAGTTTGTTTCGTTGGAGATAAAGATGCTAATAACCCACAGGTGCTGAAGTAAGATTCAACTGAGTTAACACATAAAAAATAAAGTTTGTAAAACCTAACTTCTTAGATTCAGCTGAATCATGCATTCTTTTTAAACCAACACACCATATGTGTTTCAGTTTTTAATATGTGTAAAATCTGTCAGAGCTCATGGCTAATGTGAGAATGATCTGTATCACATCCTGTCCTGCAGTTGTCATGTGATTCAATGACTTTCAGTGGTAGCATTTCTGCTGCTACATACAAAAATGTGACAATTATAATAGGTTGACATTATTCTGTAATGTTTATTAATCAGAACATAAACAGTCATCATGAACAGTAATATCTGCACAATATACTGTGAAGAAACTAACACTTTTTATGAACTGGGTACAAACAGACAGTGATTGTCTCATAACTCAGCTAATGCAGTAACACAGTAATGCGTTGTGTTTTATGTTTATCATGTGTATGTGTGTTGATGTTTATCATGTCTTTTAATGATGAGGTTTATTCCTTTCATCTTTCCGTTTCCAGGTTTAGAGGGTCTGGAATGCTCTCTTCCGGTGGATGGGCAGCAGGTGTCACTGAGTGTGCTCTCTGAGGACAGTTTCCGGGAATGTCGTGGAATGCTGACCCTCACAGATTATCTCATAGTGATTTTTTCTGGAATTTGTATTTCTGTGGCCGCCATTATTACCAGTTTCTTTCTGGCTTCCACTATCCACTGCTTCCAACGGCTCAAAGCCAAAAAGACAGATGAAGAGGAGGAAGAAGAGTGAAGAATGCAACTCAACACCCCCATCCACAGACTACCCACAATGCACCACTCTGTGGAAGCTTTTTCTCTTGATTCAAACTTTCACCTGAGATATTTCAGCGATGCATCATGTTTTTAGCACTTGAATATCTATAATTAAATGGAGCCTTAAGACTGAAACTGTTCTGGGAACAGCAGTTATAAACCTCTGTCTCACTCCCCTGCTTCAGCATTATATTCTAACGTTTATTTGACATTTGTATGGAAAGTGCAGGTGAATCAGTATTTTCTACAGGTGAATAATATTTTGTATTAGTTATTTTTTGTATCGTGTAAATGTTTTAATCTACTTCCACACAGACCCAGAGCCACACTGTAGACTGAACTCATCATGATTTCTGCAGCATTCAATGTCTTCAAATGACAACAATAAAATGATTGAAAGAAATATGTCAAATAGTTTATTAAAATACAGTCAATGAGAAACAATACTTAAAAACTTTAACAAAAGTGATATTTTCAAAAAAGCAACAGTTAACTTCATTCTTCTCGTCCACACAGTGTTTTATTAAACATCCCAAACTGTGAATAATCGTTTAAATCTGAGATTCACAGCCGTGACACTAACAGCAGCTTCTGTTATATAAATTGAGGTTAACATCTGATCCATTTACATGTAATCTGCATTCATATCTCTACCACATCAAATAAAATGTATTTCAGTTTTATTTGAAAGGTTTGTTACATGTTGCTGAGGATATCAGTACAGCTCAGAGGTAGAGGGAATGATCTCTTCCTTCAGATCACTGACTGCACAAACACTGCAACAACCCTTAAAAACCTATTGCATGTGTTTAAATGCACACACAATAATTGTGCTCTTCATTGGTTTAAAGTGTGCAAGAAATTACAATTCATCACACAATTCTATACTGTAGATGCTACACCAGAAGATGAGAACTTTCCTCACACATCTGAAATCTAGAAACTCTTTAGATACAGCCGACATCCCTCACAGAAACACATTTTCCTGCTGAAATATCACACAAGCATAAACGACAGTTAACACAAGCATGAGTGTGAGGAGACTGATGTATTAGACACAAACGGGTTAAATGAGACTCAATGCACTTACAGAACATATGAATGATAAGAGCTTAGCTTGTTTGTTCCATGATGGAAAACCACAGAACTGTTAAAAGCAAATAAATACAAAGCATAAATATATTTATAAAAGTTGGAGAGTATATGAAAGAATTAAGTCTGTAATTTAGCATATATTTGTATTTGGCTGTTAGCAAACAGCTCAAATGTTTCTGATACAGTCAGTTTGTCTGAACACAACAGCACAATGTCAGTTCAGTCTAATTTCTGCCTCTTTCACAGATATTTCAAAATCTACTGAGAAAATCCATTAGCACAATAAATAAAAAAGGTTTCTAAGCACAATTACAAATGTATGAAATGACATGATGTATGATATCATGAGAATGATGTCAGTCATAACAGCTGTTACTCTGAGGACACATGACAGGAGTATAACATGAAGACAGGAACAGAAACACTAGGGGGCGCAGCAGAAAGTCACATGTTGAGGAATGTGAGTTGGCTGGAAGCTGAGATCTCAGAGCAGACCGTGTATCTCAGGGCAGATCACAGGTCAGTTTAATTCTGCTGTCGCCTCATGTGTCCGTGCTGCCTCCGGGGCGCCATGACGACAGCAGACAAGCATCTCGCTCAGACAGCCAATCAGAGGCTGTCTCAGACCATCTCTGTCTGGTGATTCCCTCTCCTGAATCCAGCACAGCTTTAGGAATTAACTCTGATCCCTGAGATGAAGGGCAGACCGGTGCACACCTTCTTCTTGTATTTAATGTATTCTTCTCCGAAGAACTGGATGAGAGAGATCTCCTCTTCCTCAATCCGCTCTCGAAAGAAACGCCAGCTGGCCACCGTGTATCCCAGTATGCAGATCGGATTCACCAACATCACCTGCCACAGAAAATAACAATCACAAACATTCATCACAGTGCGAGATGACAATGCCCATATAATAATATCACTATTAATACAATTACTCACTATTATAAACTTACATACGGTAAGGAGTTTTGAACAATGATCTGTTATGTAACACGTTATAATCAGTAGTTCCAGTACCTGAGTGCCGATGCTCCAGTAAAACCAGCCCACATATGAGGGGTGTCTGAAGAGGGCGTACACTCCCCCGGTGACCAGCACGTGACTCTGGGACTTCTCATTCTGAACTATGTGGTTGAAGTTGGAGCCTGCAGTCAACATGGCTGCTTTCCTCAAACTCTCCCCACACAACACCATCAGCAGCCCCACCACACACAGCCCGTTGGTCAGCTTCATCTCTGTCAATCACACCACCTCATTAACACCGGAACGCCTGCGCCACCAGCTCAACACCACTGAACACACCTGGTACAATGAGCTTCTCCACAGTGAACTCCAGCCAGGAGGAAACGGCGGCTGCGGTGTACTCAACACTGTGGTTGAGCAGGAAAGAGTCCAGGGACAGACTGCGTGGGTTTATGATGGCCGTAACCAGGTACTCCGAGTAATGAAACAATGACAGTGAGCACATATACCTGCACACAAACACATCAGAGTCACTGGTCTGACATTCATGTCTCAGCTGGCAAAACTAGCATGCTGAAAATTACCAGCCAAAGTGTGTCCATGTGGTTTCTGAGAAACTTAAAATGAGGCCACATCCGAAGGCAAAGCCGAGAAAGCAGGCCCTGACAGCAACCTGATGAGGTCAAAGAAACCAGTGCTCGTGTGATACTGTTAACCAACCCACCACAACTCAAACCAGGTTAATCTGTCAGCTGTTCTCGTTCCTAAGAGCTTCACAGATCCCATTAGACTGTAATAGCATCATACCTGCACACGTCACCAGAGACAGTTCAGTAGATCTGAATAATAATGATGAAAAATATCAAGATAACACAACACATAACAGTGTATAACATCTTTACTCTCTCTTACCTTGTATAAAGGTCCCTTGTACGTGATTAGCAGGCAGCCATTGATAACTGTAATATACAGCGCTACGGCTATTTTTCCGTTCAATTCCGTCAGGTAATCAAATATCCAGTCAACGTGAGAGCCGAACTTGACAAGTAAAGGAATAATAATGACTCCCAGGCCTGAGATAAAGCTTACAATGCTGATCTTTCCTTCTAGCACCAACTTACTGCCGGCCATGTTGAACACAGGCAGATCTCGCCGGAAGTCTCGCGATACTGAGCGTGTTTACAAACACGCGTGTTTGCGCATATGGACGCTTCAGAAGATCTGAAAGCATTATTATCACGACACATTGATATGTGTGATATTTGTTAATTATGGGTGTCGTGTGTTTATATACAGTTTACACTGTTGGTGGTGTTTATGTGCGTTAGATGGCAGCAAATCTCGTGTTAAAGTCAGATTATCATACACCAGTGTGCGCAGGTGTCTCAGTATTTACCACAGATTAAACTGTTTAAGATTAAACACCAGAGCTGTAACACATGTTAACTGCCTTTGAAATATATAAGACAATCGTCTCCAATGAAACTGACCTAAACTAACACCACCACCAGAACTAACTTTATCCTTCTTCCACACTGACGGTGTTTAATGAACAGAAACTGTGCTGGTACCACAGCAGTCATATAAAGTTTAAACAGTAACTAAATGCACACGGACTGATGCGTCCGTGACAGACAGATGTGATAACGGAGAGAGAACGAGAGCAGCATTAGTGGAGGTCAGAGAGCTGTTGTACTTTCAGTTTAATGGCTCCATCTGGCTTGAAGAACATAAACGGACTCATGGTCAGGACACAACGGCTTCACATCCATTTATCATTAGACCTACAAGCCACAGGAAACGACCCTTTATATTGAAGGACCACAGTACTGTTTTATCCGTCTGCCTGTCTGTCCATCCAGTTCTCCACGTGCTACACATAATACTGAATGTTGTGTTTGCTGTTATTTAACTCTGATCTGTCTGCCTGTTTGTCAAAGTATCGCGAGGAATCTGTAGTTGTTTAGTTACTTATTTCTAATGTATGTCACGGCTGGTCGCTTTCGCTCAATCCACTGAAACCCTTGATCGCAGTCGGTGATTGATTCGTTATGTCTGCGTCACGGGCGCGTAACCCGGAAGTGGAATTCTGAGGCTGTCACACGGTCAGATTCGCTTCAGGTGTCTGTCTGTCTGTCTGTCTGCAGCCGGTTACAGCAACAATGAGAGTTACAGACGTGACCAGGTGAGGATGAGGATGATGAGGATGATCGTCAGACCTTCATGTTTAATGTTTCTGCACAGCTGACAGGGGTCGTCATGCTGTCTGCGTTACATCTGGTTCTCTTCCTTTATCAAATAGAAGTGCTGAAATAATAGCCGTGTTTGGCTTTAAGCGTAAAGTAGTTACATGTCATGATATTATTATTATCATTAGTTGTGTTGCTGTTGTGTTTCCACAGAAACATTAAGATGTAAAAATGTATTCCTATGTTTTTGATGGATTGTGTGACAGTTTGTTGCTTCGGTTGTCAGAGAACAGATGGAGAGTTTCACGGAAACGGCCTCACTCTTCTGTTTGGATAAAAACTAACATTTCTTTGTCTTTCGTCCATGAGGAGGACAGACAGATCATGTTGTTGTTATTCACTTCCACACAAAAGAAGAGAAAGCTGTTGTGTAAGAACAGACTGTGGAAAAGTTCAGTAACTCCACATGTGTGTTCCGTGATGAATTAAGTCAAGATTGTGTCTGGATCGCTTCCTGTGTTTTTATATTTGTCCCTTTAAAAAGCCTCGTTGTGGATCATAGATCTGCTGTGTGGATGAACATGACAAACCTGTCAGATATAGATTCTGTAATGTTACAT
Organism: Yasuhikotakia modesta; assembly: GCA_036877545.1. Lineage (NCBI taxonomy): Eukaryota > Metazoa > Chordata > Actinopteri > Cypriniformes > Botiidae > Yasuhikotakia > Yasuhikotakia modesta. The sequence goes on along the minus strand of JBAJNP010007633.1, from coordinate 15,420 downwards.
GCAGCAGTTATATGTGTTTTCCAAACACAAGTGTTGAGAACAAGAGAAATGTGCTCATGTGTGTAAGATTGTGGCGTATAATTCTACACTATTATATGACAAAAACTTTGAATGTAGTTCAGAAGTTTAATGGAGTATTTTTGTACCCAATTATTTTGTACCCAATTCTATGTGTGTATGTTTGTATTCATTCATCAAGATGTGTGTGTTCTTCTCAGCTGTCCGAGGGTGCAGGCGGTGTTAACCAGCGCTTCCTCAGGGCTGGAGGGCTTTAAAGCTCACGCTGTCTTCCAGGAGATCAATAAGAAACTGCAGGAGGTACGAGACACACAGGCTGAGTTTTGTCCGTCTGTTCATCACATGACTCCTGAAATAAAGCTGTAACGGCACATTTGTGTTATTGTGTATCATGTTCTGTGCTATAGGAACAAATAACACAATGACTGAAATAATGTAAATCATGCAGATAATCTCCTCACTGTTATTAGCACTGTTTTTATTAGCTGGTGGAGTTAAGCAGTTGTCTGTGGGTGAGAAACTGAAAAACAGAAATAGTTCCTTTAAATGTGTGTGTGTGTATATCTGCCTGTTTGTGTGTTCATCTGTCTGTGTGTTTGTCTGCCTGTATTTGTGTGTGTGTGTTTGTGCAGGATGGAGAGCAGTTTGTGAAGAAGATCGGGGGTGTGTTTGCCTTTAAGGTGAAGGACGGTCCGGGTGGACAGGAGGCCACCTGGATTGTTGATGTGAAGAATGGAAGAGGTTCAGTTAACAATGACACGGGTGAGTCTGTCTGATAAAGATTCTATTGATCTGTGATCTCCTGCCTCAGCTGTGGGTCTTCTACAGAAAGAAATAACTTCAGAAAAAAGTGATCATATCTTGGTCTGAACACACACATACACACACACACACACAGAGCAGTGATGAGTTTGAGTTTGGACTGTTAGTGGAGCTGTGTGTGTGTGTGTATGTTTGTGTGTGTGTGCATGTTTGTGTGTGTGTGCGAGAGAGTTTGTGTGTGTGTTTGTATGTTTGTGTGTGTGAGAGAGAGTTTGTGTGTATGTTTGTGTGTGTGTGAGAGAGAGTTTGTGTGTGTGTGTGTGTGTGTATGTTTGTGTGTGTGAGAGAGAGTTTGTGTGTGTGTATGTTTGTGTGTGTGTGTGAGAGAGTTTGTGTGTGTGTATGTTTGTGTGTGTGTGTGAGAGAGTTTGTGTGTGTGTATGTTTGTGTGTGTGAGAGAGAGTTTGTGTGTGAGTTTGTGTGTGTGTGAGACAGCAGTGAATAATTCACACAGGTGTGTGTGTGAGTTTGTGTGTGTGTGAGACAGCAGTGAATAATTCATGCAGGTTTCTTCACTCTCTCACCTATCTCTGCTGTTATGTTCATTCCTTTGCTCTCAGTTAATAACCTCTGTGTGTTTTCTAGAGAGGAAAGCTGACTGCACTTTTTCCATGTCTGACTCGGACCTGTTGGCTCTCATGACTGGAAAGATCAACCCCCAGACGGTGAGTTCAGCTTCTCATCCAGTCCAACCAAATGTTTGTCTGGAGACTTCAGTTACATACACAACAAAAGTCTGTGTCTTTATCAGTTTTTCATTAAACATACCAAAACATTCTCAAACCAGACGATACTCAGACTTGTTTTCCGTTTTTTTGCTTTTCTCATTTGAGAATGATTCTGTTCTGAGCCTGAAACACAAGCACAGCTGAGCATAGGTGCTGTGAGGATATGGTTATAACTTCTGCTGATTCTTCTCTGTTTTCTGTTGGATTTCATGACACAGATCCCATAATCAGGTCATCATCATAAACAGTAACGTAACAAGTGAGAAGGCAGATATAGTGTGAGTGTGTGTGTGAGTGTGGCTGTTGTGTAATTGTGTCTGAACATGAGTTCTGTAATGATCCTCAGAAAGAAGAAAGTCATCAGAGATTTTGGATCTCTGAGAGCTTCTGTGAGCAGGAGTGTGTCACTACTTCTAAACAAACATTCTCAGTGAGTCACGCCGGCTTTAGTGAAGGACCTTCTGTCCTTCAGGAAGCAGCAGATGATGTCTCAGATAACAGTGGCTGTTTTCAGTTATAATGAAATCATACGGTGTCTTTGTGAAGACTAAGAGCAGTTATGAGCGGCGTGCAGTACAGACAGTGATTGTGAAAACTTCACACCAGGGGACGTTCTAAAATCAGAACGTGAAAATGGTGAATGTGGCTTTAAAGCACTACAGTGTTTATCCTGTGGAGCTGTGACAGACCTGCAGAGTTCTCCTGAGGCTGAACACAGTCTTCATGGAATGTTGATTTTCTGTGTGATTATATAATCTGAGAAGACGTAGCACGTCAGAAAGTTTATTTGTTGTGCTTGTATTGTACAGTGTGACCTGTGTAAGAGACATCAGGACCCGTTTAAGAACATGGAGGCAGAACAGTCGAGGACAGTGATTCAAACTGAAAACCAATTTGTGCACAAATAACAAGTACTTTAAAAATATGTTGTTATGAAAAAGAGCAAAGTAAAATTGATTTGAAGTCTTCTTGGAAATGTTTTAGAAGAGTTTGTTTGTGCAGGACACAGGCTTACTTCATAGGAAAATGATTTATTTTAATTCACCTGAAGTGTTTTTCAAACAGTGGAGATTATAGTTAAAGTCCTGATTTCTACTACAGAGAACAATTTAGAAAATCTTTCCTCAAAATGGTGTTCTGGTAAAATTGCAAACAGGAAAGTTTAGGTTAGTTGTCAAAGTTAATTTACAATTCATTATATTCATTATATTCATAATAATTTTTATTTTCATAAAGATAGAAACTCAGCGCGAGAAGTTGCACTTTCAAACCTCCATGACCTGGTGCCTCAGAAAGCTTCAGTGTGTCTTTAGGATACAGTATCTTCTGAGAGGAACTGACAGAAGAACCGATCCACTGATCTACCCATGTTCTTCTGTTCCTGCAGGCGTTCTTCCAGGGAAAACTCAAGATTACTGGAAACATGGGCATGGCCATGAAACTGCAGAGCCTGCAGCTGCAGCCGGGCAAAGCCAAGCTGTGAGGGGTGGAGCAGCCAGTGGGCGGAGTCTAGAGAAGCCCCTCCCACATTGAGCACTCATTGGTCTGCTGCATGGGGGTCAGCTCAGATAGGCGCCTGTAGTGTTCAGTTCTCCAACAGGTTAGATTAAAAGTTAACCAACACTGAAAATAGTTATAATTTACTTCCCCTTTGTATCAAACTTTCTTTCAATTATGTAGTGTAACACATTTTCTCAAACACACATGACTCAAAGGTAGCATATTATCATTTCTCCAAATCAGACAAAATAATCATGAAAGAAGCGTTAAGGTTCAGAAAACTCTTGTCACAAGGCAGCTTTAGAGAGAAGATGAGTAAATGATCGAAACATTAGTGTAGTAACAGCTGATGTTGATTAGACAAACTAAATACTAAATACAAAACAAAATGAATGTTGTTCTCAATATATTTTGAATTGTAAGAGTGTGTGTTGATTTCTCAGAATGTGTGTGTGTTTAAACTGGTGTGTGTTATCTCAGCACTGCTGTGTTGAAAGACGTCTCACATGTACAGTGACAGACAGACACACAGACAGGACAATTCCTCACTTACAAATATTAAACGTTTATGTTACTGTGCTGATAAACCTCAGATCTTTGGACAGACATGCCTGCAGGTTTAATGCAGTGTGTGTGTCTGTGTGTGTGTCTCATCTGCTTCACTGAATTCTGCCCATGACATTCTCTGGTGATTTTATACTAAATAAACATCTTAATCTTTCTCATTAAAACTGTCTCCGTTTGTTTAAAGTCGTCAGCGTGAGATGGAGTTGGGATAAGAAGAGTGTGAGTGTGCAATGGGTTGAGCTCTGGACTGAAAGGTTTCAGGTTTAAACCTCACAAGAGCTGATCCATGAGAGCCCTTTATTATTTATTGAATGTTGTTTGTGTTTAAGAGCATCTGACTCATGAGATGGTCCAGCACAAATCTTACCTCAGCAGATCTGGAGCTTCGGAGCAGCTGAACTTTCTCCAGACTGCCACGCTTTTATTTTCCTTTAAAAACTTCAGCCCAACACCAAACCCCTGAAAATGTTAATGAGCCCTGACCTAGATTCCATAGCTCTCTCTTTCTCTCTCTCTCTGTCTCTGTCTCTGTCTCTGTCTCTCTCTCTCTCTCTCTCTCTCTCTCTCTCTCTCTCTCTCTGTCTCTTTCTTTCTCACTCCCTCTCTCTCTTTGTCTGTCTCTCTCTCCCTCTTATTGTCTCCCTCTCTCTATCTCATGCTCTTTTTGCAGAGTTATGGATCCCATATGCTGAAGCAGTTTAAAATGAACAATTACTTGTAAGTATAAAACACAGTTATAATCACAGATCTCATCTCTGATCTCTGTAAAATCTACTTGTGCAGCTTATTTATTGTTTATTGCAAATTTCCTGTTTGTTTTTTTAACCAGTTCCATATGGTATTTTTCATCCCCACATGTTGCACAAAATGACATTTACTGGCTAATAATAGAAATGTGTAAATTATTACTAGAAGTATTTAGTGGTTTGTGTGTTTTATGTTTTGTACTTGTAATGTGTGACAGTGAGTTTACCATCAATAATGGGGTTTGAGTGGTAAAATCATTTACTTTAAGGCTGCCTGTGGCTTTTATTGTTTTATGAAATTAAATAGTTTTGTCTGTAAAATCTGGAGGAGCAGTATTTAAGTTCACCTGATACCCACACGTGACATCACACAGTTGAGTTCTATATGTGCCATGTTGCTTAGCATCCATAACTTCCTGTTAGATGTGATGTATAACTTGATAAAATGATTAAATATTGGTGTTTGCCAGAAACCGTTATATAATTCATCATCTGCACTGGAGAATGATGACAGTGTTGAAGTGAGTGTAACAGGTGCTCTGAAATCATTCAACATTTATACACAAACACACACAGTTATACACACACATTTATAAACACACTTATAGACACACACACACATTTATATTCATACACATTTATAAACACACACTTAAAGACACACATTTATAAACACACACACACAGTTATACACACACATTTATAAACACACACTTATAGACACACACACACAGTTATACACACACATTTATAAACACACTTATAGACACACACACACAGTTATACACACACATTTATATTCATACACATTTATAAACACACACTTATAGACACACATTTATAAACACACACACACACACAGTTATACACACACATTTATAAACACAAACACACATTTATACACATGCACTTATATACACACACTGCTCTGGTTTACTGTTATTAAACTGTCACTGTGACTTGTGCTATTGCTGCATTTATCTTTAAACCCATCAGCACACTGATGTTAAATGTCATTGATGAATGATGGGAGCGACTAAGACAGGCACTGAAAGGAAGTTTTTGTGAGGTTGATTTGATTTGATCATGAGTTTTGACTGTAAAATGGCTGTTAGGAGTCTGTTGTGTTGACTGTGTGTTGTGTTCTCTCACAGTTCACTGAACTCTCTCCTTCCTGTGTACGTTCATTGCTCTCATAATGTTTCTGATTCTCTTTTTAAAGGGACACAAGCAGGTTTAGTGTTGAAAGCGCCCAACCTGCAGGAAATCTAAGCGCCGCTCTCTACAGGAAGAGATTTTAGGAGGAGTGTGTGGACCATAAATGTCATGGCCATCAATTTTCAGGTCTGTTTCTTTGACATTACAGCTACCAGACCAGCAGCAGTTAAAAGAAGTGTGTTAAATTGCAGGTGTGTGTGAGAGACCACACAAAACACGCAACAATCTTTCACTATGGTTCTATTCTAGGGTATTAGTAGCCATAAATATACCATATGCCATTTTAAATGTTTTTATTTTAAATGTATTGTGCCGTAGCATAAACAGATTTCATCTGCAGACTGTAATTCAGTAGTTTATTAGCTCTTTTGAGTTGCCATGGTAAGCAATCACCTTAGCAACCACCTGAGAGACAGAGTTTTTCCTCTGTTAATGTGTGTTTGTGTTCATTTTTGCTGTAATAATATAACCACACAATAACATGATTGACAGACAGCATTACTGTAACTGAGCTGTTTGTCTGTTAATTGTGTCCTTAAAGACTCTTTGAAATATTCTGTTTTGTTTGTATTCTGTATAATTAAATGAAAGTACTTTCATTTTCCTCAGAAACCCACATTCAGTGGCCTGAGGTGAAGCTTTTGAATGAAAGCTTTAAATAAAGTACATGAGAGTGAGAATGTAAAATGTTCCTAACTGATATTTCATCAGCTTCAGAGACAGTCTGTGACATATTTAATAAAATATGTTAAGTAAATCAGAGGAATTAAAGCAGAAACATTTCATGTTCTCTCCCTCATCTTCTGGTTTTATTGATGTTAGGGAGAGACATCTGTGTTTTCAGCAGTCTGTGTGTTCATGACTGTGAAATGTGTTTACTTTCATTTTATCATCACATCTTGTTTTTGGCAGAATTCTCTACTGCTTCATTCTGATGTTATTTTGCTTTTGCTCAGAAACAAGTTCATGTTTAGAAAGAAAAAGACTTTGGTTCTTCATCATTTATTGCTGTTTTTGACTATTCTTACACTCAATGTAATATGAAAATTGTATCTAAGTTCCGAATGACAACAATTTGATGAAGTTTTTTTTGAAGTTATTTGTAATCTGTAAAACTAAAGAATTGTGCTCTGGAAGACAGGCTTAATTTTTAGTTCATGCTAAATGTAGTGATGGTTTTAAAACATGCATTAGATGCATGGAGATTTACTGCAAACTCACATTTCAATCTGATTCCCTCTGTAAGTCCCACCCCAAGCGCTCAACACCCTGCTGAACTTCACAAATAAATGCTTGTGAAAGCAATTCTTGGTTTTAAAGAATATTTGTTCTAAACATTTGTTCAGGATCTCCACACGCAGCTGGAATCATCTCCTCAGATAACTGAAGCAGATAAATGAAAACACATGTTTTTCTGGCTTGACCTATTTGTTTCCTAACATGAATCATAACTTGTAATATTGTTTAAAAGGGTAACGCGAGAACGTTCTCAGATATTTCCTCCAGCTACTTTAGTCTCAGTTGGTATTTCCCAGAAGTTGAAATCCATAACCTGATGTTTCCACTATAATCATGGAAACGTTGTTTTGAAGAAGGTCAGGAGTAAGAATTTGATTTTTGGCGACGGCACTTATTACCCTTTTCCTCTTTCCTGCCTTTCTCTCCCACCCTCGCTCCTCAGACATCTGGAAGGTGCTGCGCTGGACTGTCTCTCTTCAGAACTGTTGCTCTGATGGTGGGATTGTGTTTTCTCAGGAGCCTTTGACCCACCAGACGTTTGTTTTAGATCCTGAACTGTGTTTGGATACTTCTGAGGCTGTTGAGGTATGAAATCTAGAGTTTATATTTCAGTTTATGCACATCACAATCTCTAGAGGCTTGTGTTTCTCTGTACGATCTGTTCTGCTTTTCCCTTTTCCAGATGTGTCTATTGTCCTGATGTGAAGCAGGTGGGGTCATGCGGTTGTGTTTTTCCAGTGCTGTGTGTTTATTTCACCTGTGAATGATGTTCTTCAGTTACAGTTAGTTACGTAACCGCACACATCTAACAGAGCATGTGTGGACATATGTCTGCTTCTGTCTCATACGTGTTCTTCATTCATACAAGATCTGTAGTGTTTTACTGGAACACTTTAATATGAGGCATTTAACATCCTACATAATAAACATTTGTTTGTCTTACTGTAATGTGTTTATCTAGAGAACATAAAATGTGTCCAGCATTAACTTCTAGTTAAAAACAACATGACAATGAGTTTGTGTTAAAGCTCTTCATGTTCAAAGATCATCAAAGAGCTTCAATAGCAGGAGGATCATCTGAGCTTCTGAGAGGAATGAGGCTTTAACAACATTCTTCTCATATTTGTCTGATTTTAGGGGCACTGCCGGTATTTGGACTGTGTTTTTTGACTGGAATGTTTTTTCAGGAACAACAGTAAATGTTGATCTGGAATCATGTCCAGTTCGATGTGATGTGATGTGATCATTTTACTGACTGTGATTATATTTTGCAGAGATTTTTTAGAAGCATCGATCACTTCAGACCAGCACTAACAGCTCTGGTGACCTGTTTTCTTTAGACACCTGTTTATAGGGGTGGATTATTGTAGCAGGACATTGGTAAACTAGTCCTCAGAGGAATGCTGATGTTTGTATGAACCTGCTGCAGTAAACTGCTCTCAGATCAGATGTGTTTTCTCTGGTAATGAATCCAGAACTGTATTTACTCACTGGGCTGAAATAAACCTTTTGAGTACATGAGACATTAAATGCTGTTTATTAAAGGCTGCCGTCTGTTTTAAAGTAAAGAGCAAACCTGTCACAAGTAATAAATGAGAGGTAGAAGTATTCTGTACACACAGAGTGAGCTACAGTAGCCTGAGATGTGTGTCGTTCCTGTGCCATTAACATCATTTCAGCAGAGGAAACTGCCCTCAGCATACTGTACTGTATACTGTACTTTATACTGTATACTGTATATTATACTGTATACTCTACTGTATACTGTATGTCTCCAGCAACATGACCTTCACATTCTACTACTGACTGATTCTATTTTTCTCATCTTATTCAATTCATTTGAATGATGTTAAAGTATTTTACAGGGAAAAACACAGCAAATGTGTTTTGTAAAATGTATGAAAACTATTTATGAAAAGAACGCTTAGATTGTCTGTGTTTATCACTGCAGGTGTGTTTTGATGTCCAAAGGTTCACATTTGGTTCTGACTGGACTGGTGAATGTTTTGACAGAACCCAAGAGCTGGGAGGAATTCTGGTTTTGTTTTGGACCGGTGAATGCGTACAGACCTGAAAGTGATGGGTCATCGCTGCAGGCTGTTGGAGGTGGTGTGTTTGGTTCTGCTGGGCTGGGCTCTGGTGCTGGCTCAGCTGGAGGAGGAGGAGGGTGTGGGTCGGAATGGAGAGGAGAAAGACACACCCGGGGTGGGAAATAATGTGCCTGATAAAATATTTTGTCCAGAAAAGTGCAGCTGCACAGTGGAGGGATCAGTGGACTGTAACGGAGTCAGTCTGACAGAATTCCCGGAGGAGTTATCCGAACACACCCGTCAGCTGTCACTTCAGGTGTGTGCCTCTCGCTTCAGTGTTTTCTGAGGACTTCAGTCAATGCTAAAACACCTTCACCTGATAAAGACTCTCTGTCCTGAATTCACCCGTGTGACTTCTGTGGAACACAAAGGGAGATTCTGAGCTGAACATTTAGTCTAAGCCACACAATGAAAATAAACCGAGACTAAATGCTGTTCAGCTCCAAACTTGATGTCATAAGCGACTGAAATCTGGTTAATTTGCTTGAAATCATATCTTTAAAAATATAAAAGTGATATCTTTAAATCTTTCCAAAATCTCTTTCATGTTTCTTCTAGTCCAATACAGTGTGAAATTCAAGTGTAAACACCTAAAAGTGTAATCCGATTTCAAAGTGAAATGAAGTGAATCTGAATTAAAATGTCATGTTGTTCTTCAAATCACTTCAGAAGAGTTTGGATGTCTAGAACAATCACCAAGAACAATCTGCTGAATTTCTCCTCTTGTGTTCCACAGAAGAAGGTCAGTCAGGGGTTTGGAAGAACGTCAGGGTGAGTGAATGATGATGGTTTCATTACTGATAACTGAAATCATCCAAAGACTTTGTTCTTTATAAATCAGCATGAATGTTTCAAAATAAATGTTTTCTATCCATCATGTTTTATTCACTTTCTTCTTCTGTGTGACTCAGAATAACCAAATTACAGAGGTGAGTGTGGAACATCTGTCCCACCTACAGAACCTGGAGACCCTCAACTTACAGAACAATCGCCTCACCACACAAGGTACAGATGAGGAAATGATGCCTTACAGAACCTGAGAGAGAGAGAGAGAGAGAGAGAGAGAGAGAGAGAGGATGGGTGTTG
>JBAJNP010007632.1:0-22087 GCA_036877545.1 Yasuhikotakia modesta | reverse complement strand
ATTCTGTGTCAGGATAAGATCATACTGGGGACTTGTGGTTTGTATGGAGCAGGGAGCACATCACCCAAGATCCCCTGATTTCTGTCTATCACCTGACTTAGCACGTTGCATGACCGTGACTAAGAGCACTATTGTTAAAACAAGAGCCATGGGGCAGGCCAGTGTTTAATAATATTAGTTTACCCGACAACCTCTGACTAAGATCAGACTGACAGTTTTGTGCTCGTGAGATCAGTGTCTAAAAGTAAAAGCACGAGAGACGGGTCCCTAATGAACGAATAACTAAGAGTATGAGAACTTCTAAATAATCAAACCCTAAATTATGATCAACAAATAATTTAGAATAACCACCTTAAATTTGTTTTTAATTGGAGTCAGATTAGAGTTACCCACAGAGTTCTTTAAAACCAAACTTTTAATTAATTTAATTAAAATAAATGAAAATCTTACAGCTGCGCTAAGAAAGGACAGAGCACGGAAAGCCCTTCACCCACACCACTGGATTCCGTCGTTGGACCAGTGGGTGGTCCTTACAACTTGGTGACCCCGACGTGATCTCCAGCGAGTGAGTGACGTCCTTCCAGCGTGAATTTTCAGTCTGTTCTATCAGGACATGAGGTTTGATCTTCTACTTCTCTGCCTTCAGCAGTTCTGGTAAGTTGATTTCTTTGCCTTTTAGAGTATTGAGGGAAAGCATAGTCGCACCTCATATAGACACATTTGTAGAACGGGTCGGTATACCCACTGTTAGACCGGAGACCGTAGGAATCCGGAGGGGCATAAGAAGATTACAACTGTACCATGGCTTATCAGGGTGATAGTAGTTGTAGTGTAGACAAGGAGGTGATGGACTCTTTTGCACTGCAAATCAAACCGCTTTTGCTTGAATTACATGCTAAAGGAGTAGAACTGACGTGGACCAATAACCAAATTTTATCCTGGTACTGTACAGAAGGCCGTCATATGCAAGCTAAACGTGCATTTAGAAAAAATCCTATAGCACTTGTTTATTTACTCCGTCGCAATGATCTCGAGACGATTGCAGAAACATTAGCAAGTATTGGCAAATATCAGAGAATTAGAGAAAGCGCGATCAGATGAATTAAAAAAGCTTCATGCTAAAGTTGACGCTTCGTTATATGACAAGCAAATATGGGTAAGACAGGGCGATGCGTTAGAAGCACAGATTAAAAAACTGGGATCCAAATTAAGAATGGACAGGGAATACACTAAAGCGTTAGAGGATTGCTGTGATAGTGCAGGATTCCCCGTAGCTGCTGTTAAGCAAGCAGTGATGAATTCTGTTGGCAGTGATTGGCAAAATGACAGCGATGATGAGGACATTGCTTTAATAGAGAGTAGTCATGGTCGAATACAGGCACAAGAACCATCCAGAGACGTCGTAGAAAGAACATCGATTCAGAGACGGGAAGCTTCTCCAGAAGCGACGAATGACCCGTATTACCGTCCAAATCGACCCGACGAACCAAAAAGCCGCAGCCCAGTTATGACGCGAACTAAATCAGGTGTAATTTCCCGGCGATCTGTAAATGTTGGCGTGCTTAAAACAATGACGAACGCAGAAGATGAAATAACAACAATCAGCCGCCCTTTAACTTGCGAAGAGTGCGCTAGGCACAAAGAGGTAGTAGGCATTTCAGCCCTACTGGGACAATTTAATGCTGCAGGCCTCCGTTTATAACTTAGAGCTTAGGGATATATGGCAGGTAGCTCTCCTTACCATTCCGAATGAGTTAAAATCAAAAATGCCTAACGAATTAAGATCTGGGGATATTTTAATTAAGCAGGCGGGTGAGAACGACAGTGAAGTGTGTCAGCGTTTAAAATCAGCTTTGTAGGCGTTAAGAGGGCCAACACATGCAGAATGGAACAGAATCTTAGACATTAAACAAATAGCTAAAGAGCCATTCGAACTATACGCTGAGCGCCTGTGGGTTTCATACAAAGAACTAGAAGGATTAGAAAATGCAGAGAGGATTAGAAAATGCAGAGAGAAATCAAGAAGTTTTATTGCAACTGTTAAAAAATAATGCAGGTCCTCATATACAGCAGGCATTATTGCATGGGGCAGAACCACCTGAGAACACCTATCGGTCATCGAAACGAAACAAGAGTAAAACAGAGTAAAACACGTCAAATAGCAGCCACGCAATGGCTGGCTGAGGGTAATGGAAAGGTTAAATATGAAAATAAATCTAAACCCCAAACTCGTTGTTATTATTGTAAAAAGACCAACCACACGGTACAAAATTGTTTTCGATTTCAAGCAAAACAAAACAATCAGCCAAAGGAATCTGCAAATGATAAAGTAATCATTAGACAATTACAACACTTAATGAAACAGGATATCTCCGCCCAGAATAGTGACCAGCCAACCCAAGCAAAAACATGTAACACAAAATCAAGATTACAGGAAGAGCTGAAAGGCTTATTAGAAAAATATGAGGATCAACAATAGGGATGTGTGGCCTCCGCCGCCATAGGGAGCATTATAACTAGTGGAAACCGGATCAAAATAAGAGCTAGCTTAGGAGGCCGGTTAGCAAACGTCCTTATTGATACCGGTGCGGCATGCTCCTGCACAAATCTGCCTTTTCCTCTTACAAATGAGACAATCCAAATCAAGGGCATAGGCGACACTTTAATGACAGCAAATAAAACACAGCCAGTGTTGATCAATTTAGGTGTGACAGTTTTGAATGAACCATTTTGGTATTTGCCAAACAATAGCGAAGGTACTGTAATGGGGATGGACATCATGAAAAAGCATGGGTTTGTGATCCATTGTTTTGAGAAGCAAATTGAATTGCAGACAAACAAAGCAATTAAAAAATGCATAAAAAATAAGGTCAGCATTATGTCCATCTCCGGTCCAGATCCAACTGAGTATTTGATTGACAAACACAAAGATGTATGGGCTACTCATGAACACGACTGCGGAATGATTGATTTTGAAGTTTGCATTGAAGGGGAGCCACCTCCCCCGCAAAATCGGATAAAACCAGAGGCAGAGGCCGCGGTTCATGAGGCCGCGGTTTTGTTCATCAAACAACTTGAGATGAGGAACATAGTCCGTCGGTGCAGTTCAACCACTAACTCTCCGTGTTTACCCGTTCCAAAACCTAATGGCAAATGGCGATTTGTATTGATTATCAGCGCCTTAATCAGCGAGTGTTGCCCAGAGCAACACCAATAGTAGCAAACCCATCCACTATTTTAGCGCAGATTTCAACTAATGCTTCTTGGTTTACTGTGCTTGATATAAAAAATGGATTTTTAACTATTAAGGTTAAGCGTGAAGATGGAAATTAGCCTTTACTGTAAATCAAATGCAATACACATGGGAGCGAATGCCACAAGGCCTTCATAATAGCCCTGCTATTTTCCATCGAGCTGTCGCTGATGTGATTGATCCCTTACTAGGGACTGGCCAAGTAGTGCACTATGTGGATGACATATTAATAGCCACAGCAGGATCGCTTGAAGATCATTTAAAACTAGTGGATAAGGTATTGAAAACACTTGGTGAGGCAGGCTTCAAATTAAACAGAGAAGACCCAAGAACATTAACAAGCGTTTACAAATTTGAAACAGCGTCTATGCTCTGCGCACGCCCTGGGCTTACCCAGTCCTGCAAAACCGTTCCATCTTCAGGTCGATACGTATGAAAATACGCTAAGTGGTGTGCTAGCACAAGAGCATGGAGGAAAATTGCGTCCTATAGCATATTACAGTAGGAAAAAATCTCCCGTTGAGCAGGGTTTTGATCAGTGCACACAGCAGGTGCTGGCAGTGCACTGGATGTTGGTCACAACTGAGCCCATTTTGGGTTTCCAGCCAGTGATTATACACACAGTGCATTCTCCAGTCCAGATGTTGTTGCAAGGCCGAATTAAGGGAGTATCATCTCAAAGATTAGCCAGATGGTTGACAGATATCCAATCACGTGAAATAACAACTGTAAACACGCGAATTTTGCCGCATATACTTGGTGATGTAGATGGGTCTCCGCACATGTGTTCACCTGATCAAGAAGTGTCTAGCCCTGTATATGATCATGAAATTCCAGGCCAAACACAAGTGTACATTGATGGTTCTCGGTTTAAGCAGAATGAGCATTTCTATACTGGATGTGCAGTATGGGCACCACATAACTCAGAGTCAGATAAAAGGCGACAATTGCTATTCAAATTACCTCCGCATACAACTGCTCAAGAAGCTGAACTTATTGCGTTGTTGGAAGCTATAAAAGCATACCCTGAACCACTATGTTATGGGAGATGTAGTTCTAGTACTCCGAGGATTTTAGAACAATTGAGCCACATCGACAGGATTATCATGCTGTGAAGTATGCAAACACCGCAACAGCATCTTAAACATCTGAGACTGTACAGACGAAAGAATCAAACTGATCTACTGGAAGTAGCATTATTACTCATGAGTGAACTCGACAGGCATCCTGTAACCCAATAAAATACAAATGAGAAAAAGAACTGCTTAAGATGTCGGATGTATGGAAATCCTGGCCCCAATTTTATGTGGCACATGGATTCCTATGACAAACTCAAACCTTTCGGTATCTGCATCAATGGCGCAATCAATGGATTTTCTAGGATGGTAATTTGGCTCCATGCCTATTCTACCAATTCTAACCCAATTCAGCTATATTATCAATGAAGTTGGACAGAGAATGGGGACATTAGTGTAACGATGGGACGGGACACAGGGGATCCGAAACGGTTTATTTACAACCATGGAAACCAGGAACGTAGGAATAACATTATATCAAGACAACATTAAGACAACATTAAGACGACATTAAGACGACATTAAGACGAGGACCAACCATGAAAACAGAAACATGAACTACTTAAATTCGAGAACTAATGAGAGAAAACAGGTGAACTCGATAACTAAACACTGGTGAGGAAGATTAATGAAAACAAGAAACGATGGAAAAAACCAAAAGACAAAGGCTATGAGGGTAAGACGGGACAAAACCATAGTTTACAGGGGGATCGTGACATTACCCCCCCCCCCTCCGGAAGGCGTGGCCTCGCACAGAAAACAACTGGAAGGGAGGAAGACATAGTCCCAGGGGGAGGCTTGGGTAATGGCCAGACTTCCTAGAGGAGAAGAGCACAGAACCAGGGAGGAGGTGGAGGAAGGAGCCAGGGGAGAGACAGCAGGGAACCAGGATGATGGAAACCAGAAGAGACCCTTTTGGACAAGGGAGGAGCCAGGGAAGAGCCAGCAGGAAACCAGGACGATGAGGACCAGGAGAAACCCTCAGTTTCTCAGAGCCTGCAGCGGTGTCATCCCCTGAGCCTTCCAAAGCCAGCCTCAAGTCTGGATGCTCCCAGAGACTCTCAAGGCCCAGGGCAAGTCGCAGCCCAGTCTGGAAGAAACCAGGGCAGAGTCCAGTTCGGCGGAGCCGGGGTCCGATGGCGTCCGGTGGCGTCCAGGTCCAGTCCGGCGGTGCCCAATTCGCCTCTGTGCGACCCAAGTCGCCTCCATGCGAACCAGAGCCACCTCAATGGAGAAAGCTTTTGTGGTACTCTGGGGAACTTCTCAGGCTGTTCCTTATAGGGGGGAGATTGTCACGACTCGTGCATGACAGTGTCATGTTTTGTAATGTCTCCTTCAGGGTGAGTAAAACATGGGATCATTTTTTACTGACGTTAGCTTCAAATTACACCAATATTGCCACTTTTGAAGTTTTAATTAAATGCGAAGCAACTATCCACCTACCAGCCATATGACTATCCCCCTACTGCGAAATGATGACATTAGTTAGTAAATCCACATAAAAGGTTATTTTCAAATTGCATGTAAAAACCATGCTTTTGTACAATTCTAAAAATGGATAGGCTACAGTAAATACATTCTTACCTTGTGTAACACCTGGACAGCAGGTGGAGCCCAAGCCCCGTCTACCTGCTCCCTCATTGGTAACTTCCTGTTTGCTGGCTATATAACATGTATTGTATTGCCTTTTCCTTGTTTTGCCTTTGTTCTCTGTGGTGTCCTGTGTCCCTGTGTTCCTTGTGGGTTTTTATTGGTTTCTTGTGGTTTTTTGTGTTTTGGCTCTTCGTAGTTTTGACCCTGGACTGGTTATTGGATTTCATGTTTGCTGCCTGCCTCGACCGTTGTTACTGTTATTTGGATTACTGAGAGTTGGATTGCCTTCGTTGTGCCTATTACCCTGTTACTGACCCTGCCTGCTGTTTAACAATGTCTCGTTGTTTCAATAAAAGCCATTAAACCCAGCGCATGGATCCACCTTACATTTCCCTGAACACCCTTATCGTGACACCCTGAGTTCAGTCTGCGCATTCCTCTTCTTTTATAGGGGTAATACACGAGGTTTCCAAACCCACAAAACACAATGTGATTTATTGAGTAAATTAAACAAGGTTTTTATTTGTTTTGTGTGTGTATTTAAAAAATATTAACTGGGATTACTTTTTAAATAAATTTTGTAAAGCAAAAACTGTGCATTGTCCTTGTTTTTTGAACAAATGCAAATTAATTAAAAACTATATATATTCATATAAAGATACAAACATAAAATATTATTGTATCACATACTTAAATAGGTAATATTTACTTCCACTCAGATCTATTTTTTCAGTGTATATAAATTAGCAAATGCACTAATGTGCGAAGTCCCTTTTTTTTTGTGTTGTTTATCAGGGACTGAGCACTAAGCGTGCGAAGTCCCTATTGTTTCTGTGTTTATTATTATTATTATTATTATTCTCCGGCATTCATCGCACTTTTGAGGGCCTTAACATGCTCGAAAACTCACCAGATTTTGCACACGCACCAGCCCCAACAAAAACCAGAGTCTATTAGGGGTTTTAAAATTAGGCGGGGCAAAATGGCTCGATAGCGCCACCTAACCCTGCCCAGGGCACTACGGTTAACGTACATGTACCAAATTTGGTAGGCTCATAGAACACTTTAATTCATTAAAAAAAGTCTCTTGGAGCGAACCTCTCATCCCAACAGGCGAATATTTATTTTTAATTAAATCTGGATTTTTATTATTTTTGATAAATTCCATGCGTCGTACTTTGCGAACTCCTCCTAGATATTTTATCTGATCAACTTTGTGGTGGTGTCATTCTCATCTTAAGGCCTTTGTGATGTTAAATTGCGAAGCGTTTGAGTTTTCTCAATAAATCTGGATTTTTATTATTTTTGGCAAATTCCATGCGTCATACTTTAACGAACTCCTCCTAGAGTTTTTGTCCGATCAACTTTGTGGTGGTGTCATTCTCATCTTACGGCCTTTGCAATGTTAAATTGCGAAGCGTTTGAGTTTTCGTGCAAGAACATGACCGTGGCGGGCTGCCAAATTTTGCATTTTTCCATGAAGAAAAAGGCATTTTTTCTCAGGCCTACAGTGTCTGATAGGCCTGAGAAAGAGGAATTAAATTAAATTAGAGGAATTAAAATTAGGCGGGGCAAAATGGCTCTATAGCACCACCTAAACCTGCCCAGGGCACTATGGTTAACGCACATGTACCAAATTTGGTAGGCTCATACAACACTTTAATTCATTAAAAAATGTCTCTTGGAGCGAACCAGTAATCCTAACAGGAAAATATTTATTTTTAATTTAATCATTTTTTTAATATTTTGCCAAATTTCAGGCGTTGTACTTTAATGAACTCCTCCTACAGATTTTATCCAATCAACTTTGTGGTGGTGTCATTCTCATCTTATGGCGTTTGCGATGTTAAATTGTGAAGCGTTTGAGTTTTGTGCAAGAACACGACTGTGGCGGGCTGCCAAATTTTGCGTTTTTCCATGAAGATAAAGGTGTTGTATCTAAGGCCTACAGTGTCTGATCGGCACCATCGTTCACACATTTGATAAAAATCATGGCCTAAACACATCTACAGTGTAATACGGTTATAGCTCTTTACCTATGCTGTAAAACCCCAAATAATTGTCTGCTCAGGCTGTTCTGTGCGTTAGGTTTCGTTTTTAAAACGGGGTGAACTGTGGTCTTATTCGCTTGATTTTGTCCTTTCTACGACACGTTTAGAGCGGCTGCTACTGGATGAGATGGCAAACAATGAAATGACACCAAACGGTCTAATCATAGACTGTAAAAATGAGCTATACACGGCACTTCAAAAACCGGATAGTTTATTTTATAGTGTATTTAATTCGAATACGGATATTTATATATATATATATATATATATATATATATATATACGGACTATACGCAAAGACATTTATAAGACATTTTTGAATTATGCAAAATGTCATCTAATTATCGTTATCTAAAAAAATCCCAAAAAATATTGCGATATTACTTTTTCCAATATCGCGCACCTCTAGTGTTCAGATGTCAAAATAGGCAATATATTCACATAAGCATTTGACCTCTGCATGCGTAAAATCAGGTGTCACACAGTCCTTTTCCCCAAGCCTGCTTGCATGAACATTAGCTCATCATTTGAATGTGGAGTAGGGCCGAAATGATTACTTGAGTAACTCGATTACAAAAAATAATTGAGGCAAATTCCTCTGCCTCAAAGCCTCTTTTAATTAATTTTAAGCTCACGTCTCGTTTTTTCACACTGCAATTATATCACCCACAAAGCGTAAGGAGACGCAAGGAAGTACAGGTAGTTGACGGTGTTTTGATTTGAGTGCGCGGGCGCGGACTAGTGTGGGCTGCAAAATGGAAGGGAGCAATGAGAAACAAGAACAAGAAACAAACTAGAGAAAACGACAGAAAATGTCCAAGGTTTCAATTTCAAGGGATCATTTCAAATTTAACAGCAAAGAGAACGCTGTGGTGTGTGTCCATTGCAAGATCGAGCTAGCATACCGCAACAGCACTTCGTTTATGCTGCAGCATCTCAACAGAAAACATCCACTCTACTCAGAGACCGGAGGACCATCACCCGAGACCAGGTAAATGTAACTTAGCGTTAAATCAATGTGATTGCTAATTGCTAATATATAGATTAAATGATGTGTGTCAATTATTTAAGGGATAAACCACGATGGCCAGTGCAATTGGACAGGTATGATTAAATGATGTGTGTCAATTATTTAAGGGATAAACCACGATGGCCAGTGCAATTCTGTGGAAATATACCGCACGACGGATGCATATACACCACCGGATTATTTATACTTACCAAAGGAATTAATTTATCGTCAAAAAAAAGTTGTGAATGGCTTTTACGATAAAAAATACTAGATATTTTCTTTATACCATGGCTTGGATGAATATTTAGTTGATACTTTCATTTGAATCCTTAACGTTGAAAACATATATAATCATGTCCCTAAGCCTAATGTGCTCCAATACAGCAGGTGTGGTCATTTTAGTTTGATTGCAGTGAATAGGGTTTATCAATTCACAGCCATGAACTTGAACTGTATGATAATGATATTTTGCCTTAGTTATAAATATCATCCATAATTATTTTTTCACCTCTTTTTCAGTAAAACATCACAGCTCACAGCGTATGGACAGATATGTGCGGACAGCTACTTCATGTTCCACTGAGCAAGCAGCTGAGTTTTCAGACAGCATTTTAAACATGATTGTCAAAACATGCGCCCACTGTCCATGGTGGAGGATGATGGCTTTAAATCAATGATTTCCACTTTCAATCCCAAGTACAAGCTTCCTTCAAAACCATTCTTCATGAAAAAGATGGAGGAAAAGTATGAATGCATCAAAGGCCAGTTAAAGAAAGCACTGCAGGAAACTGACAGCATTGCACTCACAACGGATATTTGGATGAGCATTGCAACAGAGGCTTATCTGGGGGTGACGTGTCACTATCTTGGGGAGGATTGGGAAATGTTGTCCCACTGCCTGACAACGATGCCCCTTGAAGAGAGACACACAGCTGCAATTATTGCAGAGTGGATTGAGGATGTAACAGTCGACATTCCACCAGAGAAAATTAAGGCTGTTTATTAAGGCACACCCTCAACTCTTGTATATTTAATATTGCTCTGTAATTAAGCAAAAACAGGTTTTATCCGATTACTTGATTAATCGATGGAATTTTCAGTAGAATACTCGATTACTAAAATACTCGATAGCAACAGCCCTAATGCAGAGTATAGTCAACTTTGCAGGCAAGTTAAAAGGTTTCCACATTTTCTGAGCCTTTGCTGGAATGTGGCCCCAGGGCATAAATCTTTTCTTGCCCTTAAAAAAATCCAGGAAAAGACCTGTATGGTTTTGAAACAATAATATGACATCAAAGTTAACATTAGTACAACTTAACATGAGTTAAGTTTCAAGTACACTAAAGACGAAAGTTACTGTTTTATTGCCCACCTCTACTTTTATCTTAGAAAAGTATGCATATTATAAAATAATATAGAAATACATACAAATACAATACATTTGTGCAAATACATTTGTGCAGAAATTTATTGCATTATAAACTACAAAACTTGCGGGGATGGTTTAAATTATATGCAATCCCGCGCAGAAATTTAAGCCCTGACTGTTACTATACCATGTTTATATTTGTATTAAACACGTACATGTTATGCAGACAAGGGGCGATCTAAATACTCGCTCATTTCGTTGGATTTATTTTAAATTTAGAGGAGAACTATGGCACGTTTCAATCTAGATCTTGTTGTTACAGGTGTTTATGTACTTTTATTCACTATATCAGCGGCCTAGTTCGCTCTTTTCTGAACATATTTTCGTCATTTTTGTACCGAATGGAAAATATGTGAAGCCCTCTAACATCAAGATCTAGGTTAAAACTACTGACACTGAGAAAACATGATATTTAAAATCATTACAATACAACTTATGACCTTGCTGTGCTGAATTTAAACGACTTAATGAACAGAGCGACTTACCTTTCAATTTCCAAAAACCGTGTTCCCACCGTATTCAAGGGGGCGGAAGGACCAGGCACCACCCACACTGTCAATCCGAAGCAAGCTACCAATAGAAATCCACCCATTCTGCTCACGTAGATCCCCCGTCTACCAGTTCAGTCTATCTCGCAAGCAAGCGTTTTGGATTTGCAACCAAAACTTTTTGACTCGCAAACAAAACTCTTGGATTTGCAACCAAAACTTTTCGACTCGCAAGCAAAACTTTTTGACTCGCAAAAAACTTTTATAATTCACAAGGAATACGTTTTGACTCGAAAGCATAAGTTTTAGATTTGAAACAAAAGAAAATGAGAACACCGTCGATTTTTATTCTCAAATCTTGATTTTCTGTTTTTAAAACTATTTTTTGTTTGTGGTTTTTTTTTTGCTTGAATAATAAAGAAACAAAGTATCAAACTCCATATTACCTGTCCTTCCTCTGGCCCAGTTATGCTGTCTTGCTCATTAATTCTTGACTTTACACCGTTGTCCAAATCTATCTGACATAGTTCTATTTTCGTTTCAAACGGGGTTGCAAAGATGCTTTGTGAACTTTGCGGGCACATAAACAACGTGAAGCGCTCAAGGGCACTTCAGTTGCTACCTGTCGGTGCTGGAATCGAACCAGCAACCCTCCAGCCCGACTCCTTAACCAGTAGACCACAACTGCCCCCGTGTGCAGACGTGTTCAGAAACCAGGCAACAACGTCACATAATTATTCTTTGTGTGGCAGTGAAAGCAGCCAATCAGCGTGAAGCACTCCGCATATTGTTATGAGATTGTTAAAACCCATGCACAAATTAAATATCCCCATCATAAAATTGGGTTTTTAAAGAGGTTTTTAGGTAGCTTCTAAGGCATTACAGATTTAACCAAACTGCTATTCTCTCTATGTCACATCACAGAACAAGAAACACAACAAAGCAGACAGGGTCAAAATACAAAATCCAACAAGGCAAAATACAAAAAGCAAAACCCAGACCAGCAAAAGTGCCAGACCCTTTTACCAGGTTGATAGAGAGGATGGAGTGACGTCTTCGGTTAGCATTCAGTTCCTGAGTCCTAACAGCACATTGCAGACATACATGGGCACTGTCCCAGACCCTCTCACTGCCTCAGATCCAGTCATCTACTGCGGGGACAAAAGAGGGCTCTCCAGACCATGGGAACATAGGGGGTTGGTAACCCAACACACACTGGAAAGGTGTCAGACATGTGGACGAATGGGTTAAGGAATTTTGGGTTTACTCTTTGGGCTTACTGTTGTTCACAGCTACAGTAACTTTGTAGATAACATCCGATCTCGTGATTGAGATGCTCTACCTGGCCGTCAGATTGGGGGTGGTATCCAAATATAAGGCTGACATTAATGTCTAGATGCTGACAGAACGCCTTCCAGACTAAATATGAATTGGGTCCCACGGTCTGACACAATGTCCTCAGGAATGCCATAGTTCCGGAAAACGATGGAAGAGTGCTTGGGCTGTCTCCATAACTATAGGAAGGCCTTTTAGAGGAATCAGTTTACAAGACTTAGAGAATCTGTCAATAATTAAAAACCAAAATTGTGGTGCAACAATCCAATGAAATCAACTGACAGGTGAGACCAAGGTTGTTGCGGGACTGGGGGTTTAAGGAGACCAGAGGAGACATAATTTTGTCAATGTAGGCCACCAAATGTGTTGCACGTGAAATACCTGGGTAAGTTTTCTGGAGAAATAAGCACAAGGAAAAGGTTTAGCAGGATTACCATGACGTTGAGAGAGTACTGTTCCTATCCCACAATTGGAGGCATCTCTATGATGAAGGAAAGGTTGGGATCAGGATGCTTTAGCAATGGGGCAGTGGTAAATCGTTGCTTGAGGTTACAAATGGCCTGCTCAGCTTCCACATTCCACATTAGTTTCTTAGGTTTGCCCTTAAGGAGAGTAGTCACGGGAAATGCCACCCTTTATAGATTTAAATGAATCAACAGTAGAAATTTGCAAACCCCAAGAATCTCTGCAGCTCTTTAATTGTGGACGGCTAAACTCCCTGGTGGCTAATGACTTATCACTTTTTTGTGTTTCACATGAAACACTTTTTTGCTTTGACGTATAGCTGGTTCTACAAGACATGTCAGAGTACGGCTTTTACATGGTTTACATGCTCCTCTTCATTCTTTGAAAAGATTAAAATGTCATCAATGTAGGCTACCACACAGTGATTTAACAAATCTTTAAAGATCTCATTGATAAAAGACTAGAACACAGCGGGTGCATTTGCCAATCCAAATGGCATGACCAGATATTCAAAGTGGCCTCTAGTGGTTAGGAAAGCGGTTTTCCATTCATCGCCTGCTTTAATATGAATTAGATTGTATGCATTCTATTTCTCAAGTTTAATTTCGTATAGATATTGGCCTCACGCAACAGTTTTAAAGCTGAGGGCACCAAGGGTAGTGGATAGTGGAACTTTACAGTAACATTGTTTAGTCCACGATAATCTATACAGGGCCTCAACCCTCCATCCTTCTTCTCAACAAAGAAAAACCCAGCAGCAGCAGGGGATGTGGGGGGACGAATAAAACAAGAATTCAGGGCCTCTTCAATATACTCGTCCATGGCTGGACTTTCAGGATGAGAAAATTGATACACCTTACTGTGAAGAGGCATGACATTTTGTAAGAGGTCAATGGCGCAGTCCCAAGGTCAGTGTGGTGGCAGCAGAGCAGCTCTTTCCTTACTGAACACCTCCTGAAACATATCATAGTAATGTGGAATGCAAGAGTTAGTTTTGTTATCAGTACTAGTTAAGGTGCATTCACACCAGACGGGAATTGTGTGAATAATTCACGCTATTTGTGCATAGTTAGACGCATTAACATTTTGAGTTTGTGCATGAAAGTCACTTTATTTGCATGTCAATTTCGCTTCATTCGTGTGTAACGCGCAATTCACGTCATGGGACGAGCTTCTGCCAGCCGGCTCCATTCTCGTTGCAACATGGCGGACATCGAATTTGTTGAGATTTTAGCTGCGCTTCATTTGATGTGGAAAGCTGAAAAATAACGTAGACTCATTCAGCACCGTGTCTGGGTACATAATATACTGCAAAGGTGCACCCAGCTTGGCGAGTTTCACCAACTCCTCTAGGAGCTGCGCCCAGATGATGGCCACTTTCAGCTGTACTTCCGACTGAGCCGGTCCCAGTTTGATGACTGTAAATGTACTGTTTTGATAAATTAATTTGTGTATTTCAAATTTGACATATTCTTTTGTCTGAGGCGGGCCAGACTTAAGAGGAAGAACTCGTCCTCGGAGCGTGAAGGTGGTGCTGGAGCTAAAGGGTGGGTCCGGAGCGCTTCCAGGAGCAGCTGCTCCACCTCTGATGGCTCCTCCTGAGGCCTTCTCCGAGCTTTTTTAGGTGGCACTGTATCAAATTATAACACATTTTATACAATGAAAAGGCAGAAAAGAATTAAACTCATTTACAAACTGTCAGTGTTGTGTGAGGCTATGAGTGCTTAATGTTGAAGGGCCAGCAGGTGAAGCAGAAGCAGCAACAGGTTCTGTTAGAGGGGACCCATGCTCACTGCCATCAAAAGAACCAGTCAGGCCTGCCATGACAATATTAAAACATCATTACACACATTGCAGATTACAGCAGTCAGAGAGAAATTAATTTAGACATTTCATCATAAAGCAACAACGACATATATGCCCTGTTGTCTAGCTTCATTTGTCAACACACCTCCTGTCTCTGAGTGCCCTTCTGTTTCTGCCTCACCCTGTTTCTGTTCTCATCCCCCCTCTCCATATTCCCACTTGTCTCCCATGTTTTCATAAACTTATCAGATTGTCCAACCTCCTCACTCACTTTCTTCCAAGCAATATCCTTTTTATTTCTGTCTTTATAAAAGTAGGACGAGGTGTCATATAACTCCATGGCAACGATGATCCTCTCCACCATGTTGTCTCCAACTTTCTGCCTCTGCTCTCTGATCATGTCACTACTAGAGCAAGCTCCTGATTGGTTAATCAAAACCCAAAGTTCAAAATTTTCACCTTCTCCGCGCTTGCCATGCAAAACGCTCAATTTGCGTTATCCGCACCATGGTATTTACATGGTGCGGATGTTTACATGGTTAATTATTGACAGATTCTCTAAGTCTTGTAAACTGATTGCAACTGATCAATGCAGAGATGTGAATAGACAGAATGTCTATTCACATCTCTGCATTGACTTAACATGTAAATCATTCACACTTGTCGCTTCATTCACATCTGGTGTGAACATACCTTTAGACTTAAAGTCACATGGATATCACAAAATAATGTGATGTCGTGGAGAATCAATATAAAAGGTGACATAAAAGGTGATTGTCTCGTTATGAAACAAGCCAATCTACATGGGCAAGGGGAGAGTTTGCTTGGTAATGCCTGCACATATGAGAACATTATTCACTGCATGAACTTGGATAGGGAGACAGCAAGGTACCGTGGGGATGTTGTATTGGGTAATCAGATCTTGATGTATAATGTTTAGCACCGCTCCCGGGTCGATGAGCACTGGAGATTCAAACAGAGTGGAGGAACGTGAGATAAGAGCATTCCGCAGCATATTGTCAATGTGAATGGCCAAGGTATTCATTCAGGTTCAGATTTTCCCCATTACAGGCCAGCTCTGCTTGGAGAGAGGTAGACAGACTTTTGTGGAAAATTGCTCGCAGGGCAGTTGCTAGTTGCTCCAGGAACAGGATTGCCCAGCCTGCTCTAGAATATGAGCATACAGATATGGTTAAAAAATACATTAAAATAAAATATATAATAAATAAAGCATGTAGGAAAATATAGTTCTAAAGAACCAAGATATCAACATTCATGACATGAAAGACATGAACAAGTTATACAAAGACTTGCAACAAAAGCACTTACCAACACTTTTAAGCTCCAAACTGTTTTTCCATTTCCACCTCTCCAGTTTATGTTTAGCAATTATTTAGTAATTTCTAATTGCCCGTTTCATTATTCTCCAGACATTGTCCTTTAGATCCATGGCAGCCATGAACTCGCAAAGCCCCTACAGGCACTCCATATGCCAGGTAATCGCAATGTGGCTCCTCAGAGATAGATGGAGTTAACCTAAGAGAAGAAAACAGCAGATGAATATGCTCTTACCTTTCGAACTCTGGCAGCACAAACTGGATGGAATGAGGAGCCACTTAAAGTCACTTGACCAGTTCATAGACCTCAGCATCAGCATAGACAACTTGATGAAACAAGAAAAGGTTTCATCAGACCATCTACTTCACCAGCATCATCAGGGTTTTTCTTTGTTATGAAGAAGGATGGGGGTCGATGAGGATCCACTATCAGGGCCTGAATAACTGTAACTGTTAAGTACAGATATCCCCTACCTTTAGTATCTGCAGCCCTAGAACAGCTTCGCTCTGCCCAATACTTCACTAAGTTAGACCATTGCACTGTATATAACCTAATCCACATCAGAGAGAGGGATGAGTAAAAAACAGCCTTCACCACCACATCTGGCCACTACCGGTTGTCCTGGGATTCTGCTGCCAGAATCCTTGCTACACTCCAGGCCAGAGAAAGACTGAACCAAGTTGAGATTTCCTTTTTTTCTACTTACTAAAATTCCAGAAGTCTAAAACCAATACAGCGAGACAGCAGTTTGAATTTCAATTGCATTTTTTTTTCCAGATTATGTTGCTATCAGGGCACGGTGTCATTGATCGCGTTAGTGTTAAAAACATTATTGTAGTGATTAGGTGATCATGTGGGTCTCTATCGTACCCAGAGTGTAGTAGTTTTGGTCGTCAGACCAAAGTATCATACAGCTCAAGAGGTAAGATAAATAAACACTGAATTTATAGTTGGTATTAGTGATGGGTCGTTCTTGAACGATTCGTTCACGAATCATAAATGTGACTCAAGAAGAACGAGTCGCATCGGGGAGTGATTTGTTGCAGCATGAGCCGGAAACAGAATTGATAAGTTCATCTTTTGAGTCTTTCGAGTCGTTCATTCTTTAAACTTCTTTAGTAATGTGACGTGACAGCATTTAATAGAAAAACTGAAAATTGGACCCTAAGTTTTTTTACTTAAAAAAACCATGAAAACAGTTTGACTGTCCGATCGACTTGAGGTTTGGCAGGCATCGTCTTGGTGCAAGGGGCATGATAGTCTATGAGCACATTGGCATGTCTTGAAAAACATGGCCGCCATTGGCCAATGTATTTTGAGTACCTATTAGACAAGGTTAACAGAGTCTGATCGGAACGAAACTTGGTGGAAACTTGAATTTTGACAGAAATCGGCCACTAGTTGGCGCTAATGAGCATTACGCCTTTGTAATCACGTGGTGTTTCACACATCTACACAATTTGCATATTGTTGGATTAATGTCCTCATGCTTAACAACTTTGCCTCAAGAACCATTGCTGTCAATCAAATCGTTCATTAAATATTCCTGATTATGTGAAAAACCTACTTTTGTGAACTAGTCCTAGTCCTAGACACACCAGATCAATAAGTAGATCAATCAAGTTGAACCTTAGTCTTTCGAAAGCTATAAAACAAAAATATTACATTTTTCAAATGGTCATGGCAAAATAATCTCAAAGCTTATAAATCCTAAACGAAAACTGAGAACTTAACGACATTCAGCCAACATATGCAGCATATGACTCTTAATAAGCATGCCATCTTTTATGGAGATCGGACAATAGGTTGCGCTATAACTGTCAACAAAACCTTTCAAAACATAAATTTCCTATAGTGAACTGCCTTGATTGTCAGTCAAAAGAACCGTATCATTCTAAATATCATACCATATCATATACTACACTTTCTGTCATATAAATATGTTTGTCATTTCAATATTTTTGGCTTGAACCCCGGTAATCGCTGCTTGCAGCGGTATTCAAGTAACATTCCCCGGTATTCAAGTAACATCAAATTTGATGTTACTTGAATACCGAAAGGAAGTTATGAATGTTCACGCATCCCATACGTTCTGCGCAGCACAGGGACCGCGTTTTGAGATGTTTCAGTAGATGACACACTTTTGCAAAACGCTAGTTTGGATAATAAGCACTTTTAAACGATTCGCTTTTTAAATGTATACGTAGCCTCAGTTTTGGCCATTTATGAACTCTACTTAATTTGCTGTGTGTTGTGTATGTGGCATTATAGGCATTTCGGTAATATAGCGAAGCATTTGAAGTCACCGATATTTATATTTAGATACGTATTTCAAGTCTGCGAAACCGAATTAACAGAATTAGTTGCAATGCCTAACAATAACAAACATAATAGTGCCCTTCCTTGTTTTCCCTTTTTAGCATTGTTCACGACAATTCATGATTACTACTACTAGTTCAAATGTTGTTCAAATTTTGTTGTCATAGCTGCGCCCATGTCTACGCTTTTCAGCTTTACCATCAGCCGTTTGCGTAAAGCTAAAGCTGAGTCATTGGATGACGTCACCGATCCGACACAGTCACATGTCCGAGCTGAAGCGAGAGTTCTCTGCCGTTCGAGAAACTTAGTCGTATAGCAACAGCCAGCAAGTAGATCTGTTTCTCACATCATGCAATTCGAGATTTTTATTTAATTACAGAGCTGGGTGCAGCTAAAACAGCAGTTTGTAAGTGACAAATGACCGCTACCTTTGGGGTGCACAGGGAAACGCATTCGCAACTTAAACAATTTTGCGGCCTGGCGCGTGCGGTCATTAGCGTCGCGACACCGTTTTTAATTTACGTTTATTATAGCACGTGCATTGCGTGCTAAAATCGAGGGAATACAAAGGGAGCGAAGGTTGGTGCTATGGGCTTATTGTCACAGGGCTCACCACTTAACTGGGAAGAGACCAGGAAACACGCTGACCATGTGAGAAAACACGGCATTCTCCAATTCCTCAACATTTACAACAAGGTGAAAGACCGACAGAAGGATGTGCTCAAGTGGGGAGACGAGGTGAGCATGCTGGATGTGCGGATGATTAAAAATGTAGATTTGCTTATGACGCATAATAGTTGTGTTACAAGTGATTCGCGATACGACACGATTCATTTGAACCGTAAGCGTGTAATTTTAATTAGCGGCGCTTGTGAAGCAATGCATTACTATTCTTCCCCTACACACTATTACTACTTTTTCTTGATAAAATCTTCGTCTGGGTTTGTCATAGACCCATAAATTAGGGGGTCAAATGTATGGATTAATGTTATGCTTTTAATCCATCTACATTCAAATCTGTGCTTTTATTTTTGTTGGCTAGTGAGATTTTGGTGGACAGCTCTGTGACATGGAGCTAACTAACCAAAGCAGAAGAGAAAATCTGTGTACAGTAGTGATGAGAAGTTCGGATCATTTTACTGACTCGAATCTTTGAGTCTCGTTTAGCAAAATGAACGAATCTTTTCGGATCATTTTACTGACTCGAATCTTTGAGTCTCGTTTAGCAAAATGAGCGAATCTTTTTTTCTAGTCATTTCGTTCATCACGTGACAGCCCCTACGTTTAACCAATGCAGCATGAGCCGGAAACAAAATTTGTTAGTTCATCTTTTGAGTCGTTCGAGTCGTTCGTTCATCACGTGACAGCCCCTACGTTTAACCTATGCAGCATGAGCTCTTATATTCTTATGAATCAATCCTTATTCCATCCATACACAATAAATAATAGGGCTGTCAGGATTATGAAATTTGTGAAAGAAATAATCGCGATTATGACCATTAATTGCCTGTTTTGGGGCTTTAGCAGTTAATTCTTTATTTTTGGGGTTTGACGATAATTGTTTGCAGTACACAGTTACTACACACACTTGTAATAAAATGTAATAGTTACTTATTCAGTAAATAATATATACTAAATATGGAAATTCTGTTCCCCGTTCAAAGCCTCCGCCATTGGCAGCTGATGAAATGTATGTGCGGCTGTGGATGCTTCGCAAACTTCGGCAGATTCAGTGCAATGATGCATCTTTAAATGGTTTTTTACATTTGTGCTGTTCGCGCCTTTTGCTGGTACTTTTACATTTTCGACACACTGCTGCGTCAATGTCTGTCGGCTGTCCTTTTTCGTCAGGTATTAAACCAAGATGTTATCAGATAGGTGCCGTTGTTTTCGGTTTCGGTATTAAAAACATCTCTGCTGTATAATTGTGAACGTATCACGCATATTTAGTGTAATGTTCTACTAAGTGCGCAATAATTGCAGTTGGATTCAATAACCACGCTTATGTCAAACTATCGCGATTATACGGTTATTTAATAATCGCGACAGCCCTAATAAATAATATTACAAGTTGGTTACTAGCACGCTCATTAGGCTATTTCTGTCATTAGAAACGTTTAAACTTTTCTGACATAAGTTATACGTGCATACAGGTGCACACGCTCCTCCGGTATTTGTTTCTTTCATATAGACCGCACTTGAGCAACAGGCTGCTGCAAAACATCTCATTCTCTGGATCTATTTGTATTGTCAGCCATGACCCAGCACAATTCTTGAACTTCTTTCGTAATGTGATGTGACAGCATTTAATAGGAAAAAATTCCTTACAAATGGATGCATGGTTATTATTATTAGTAGTAGTTTTATTGTTGTTGTTACTAGTATTTATGTGTTTGTGGTAAAAGGAAATAAAGAGTTGGTATTGACTTTCGATGGCAAAATCAATTTGATAGAGATACTATTTATGCATTGTTTTTATTTATTTTATTACAGTGTATTTTAAGGCGAGACACGGCAGGGAAAATCATCAATTTTTCATGCATTGGTCAATTTTGAGATTTTGAGCGATTTCACTTCCTGAACATGTAATCTTTTAAACTACCATGAAGAAAATGTCCAAATGTTGCAATAATTGTCTGCTCACGGCGTTAGATTACTCCTAATCTTGGCCAAGAGTAAGCTTTCTAATGCGACGTGCAGTAAAGCGGCTGTTCTTTGAAGCCCGTCATGACTGGTATCGTTGGAATGAATGAACGAGTCGTCTCGCAGGGTGATTCGTTCAGTCGCGCATTCGCATATTGCGCGACACCCTATAGATTCTGTTAATTCACCTGTTTCCAGTCTTCGGGTTTTTTGAGTTGTTCGTTCATCACGTGACGGCCCCTACATTTAACCTATGAAGCATAAGCTGGAAACAGAATTGAAACCTATGCAGCTTACCTCATTCAGATGACTTTAAGAATGACCCATCACTAGTGTACAGTTATTTGTATAAAACTTAACACAGTGGAATTGATTACTCCAGAATCAAAACCCTGTTTATTGCCAAGTACTGTATATATACATGTATGAGGAATTTGTCTTGATAAATTGGTGCTTGACAAAGACAACTGAAAAAAACAACAATACATTATAGAACAATTAGGATAGAAAGTATAAAAATACAAAATGAACAACTCATTTATGAACATTGTGCAAGATGTGTGGGCACAGTTAATGTAACATGAAATAATGTGTGTATAGGTTTCTTAATTCATTTTTTAATAATGTGAAGTGTAATGTCCATGGGCGTGAGTAAGGATGGAGGTAGTGAGAATGGGCTCTAAGCCCAATTACCATCAGGAATTGGGCTAGACCAATATGGTTTTTGCATACAGTAGCATTAACAGCTTAATCTTTAAACTTTTTCAAACATTTAAGTAAAAACAAAACAAAAGCTCAGTGCTCTTAATTCTTCAAGCAATTCTTCAAAAATATTTAAGCATAAATAAAATAATTTCAGTATTATATATATATATATATATATACACACACACACACACACACACACACACACACACACACACACACACAGGTCCTTTTCAGAAAATTAGCATATTGTGATAGTTCATTATTTTCTGTAATGTACTGATAAACATTAGACTTTCATATATTTTAGATTCATTACACACAACTGAAGTAGTTCAAGCCTTTTTATTGTTTTAATATTGATGATTTTGGCATACAGCTTATGAAAACCCAAAATTCCATCTGGAATCTCAAAAAATTAGCATGTTTCATCCGACCAATAAAAGAAAAATGATTTTAATAGCGGCGAGCGTTGGGTCTTGCGTCTCTCAACTTTCTCTTCACAATATTCCACAGATTCTCTATGGGGTTCAGGTCAGGAGAGTTGGCAGGCCAATTGAGCACAGTAATACCA
>JBAJNP010007631.1:5807-22093 GCA_036877545.1 Yasuhikotakia modesta | reverse complement strand
CTGCAGACAGGGCCACTACACACACACACACACACACACACACACACACACACACACACACACACACACACACACCATCAGCAGCAATCAGCAACTGCAGCAGATTTCTCTGTATTTATTTGTGATGTATTGAAGAGTGGGTCTGTCTTAACCCTCTAGCTTGCTCTCTTTCTCACCATCATGTCTTCATATTCATGCATTCACAATAACTCTCACTCCCCCACAACTCACATACACACCCTGTGATTGCAAAAACATTACTATTAATGTTGTTTAATGCAATGGCTGTTAAAGGACAACTTTTAAAAAAGCCCACGGTCACAGCTTAGAGAGATACAGAGCTAGAGAATTGTTTACTAAATACTTTGATAAACACACACACACACACACACACTATGTAAAGCCCTATCTAGTGGTCTAGCACAGCTGAGTATGGCAAAAAGCCTGGGTCCTTCAACTATCAGGACATTGTGTACCTATGTTAACACACACACACACACACACACACACACGTCCCAGTGAAATTCCCATTTATGTTACAAATGCCAAGGTCAACAGAAAAGCACTGGAGCTGAGGGCCTGACACATGTGAATGTTGAAAGTCACTGCTAATAACACAAATGCATGAGGCGTATCTGATTTAGCATGTGATACAGACATGTGACAACAGAGCTGCTGTCCAACAAAACAGTAAATCATACCCTGAAATATACAGAGATGGTAAACAGAAAATACAGACACTTAATACAGAACAGCAAACCCACTGCAGACAATGTCTAATAAATTCTATATAATGGAAATATGAATATTAAAGTATAAGGCAATATAATATAAACATACTATAAAATATAAGACGATATACAATCATTTGAAGCCCAGAATGAGAGATGGAGGTAAATAGCATAGCATTGCAGGGCTTCATGTGACCCAAACATCCATTGACCTCAACCAATAACTTTCCCAAAACCACACACTTCCCAACCATTCCTAGTGCCCCCATTTAAAACGTCACACTTTTCCCAACAATTCCCAGTGATTTTAAATCATGTTTGAGTACTTACGGGTGCAAAGTATTCAGCAGCTTCTTCTACCGCCATTTTTCCTGCAGTCCCACAGAAACCTGATCACTTATTTCTGTAGCTCTGCGACCAGCAAGGTGCCATTCAGTCACGTGACGTGCAAAAATGCGCAAACAGCAGGATGCTCAGAGACACTTTCACCTGACGTGTGTGAGTACAGGGATACGGTGTTCTCCTGTACTACTATAAACACAAAGTCACTTTGAATACAACCTTCTCTGTTTCTCTTTTTTCTTCACTCTTTTACGTTCAGTCTTCTATTTCAACTTGACCTTTCTCCTCTGTGTCAAACAAATCTTCTCAGTTTTTCATTCATCGTCTGCAGTTCCTGTGACAGTTCCTGTTCCACAATTCCAACACAACACAAATCTAAGGTTCTCTCCTCACACACACAGCAGCTCTTCTCCTGTCTCTCTCTTTATGTGCCCGTTGGAGACCAGAAATCCTTCCACTCTTCCTTTACACCGACAAAATGGAAATCATTTACATTACTGTAATGTTTTAATGGACTCACTCGCAATCTCTCTTATTCTGTCTCTCTCTCGCTATCTTTCTCTCTCTGTACACACACAGAACACAGAGGTGGGGGTTTGTGGTGTAGTGATACGAGGTAAAAGGGGTTCCAAATATAGCAGCAAAATCCAATGCTTTTGCTAACAGGCAGCCCCCTCCCCTTGACTCTCTGGTTCTATAGTTCCCCCCCTCCACGTGGTTCGTATTGTATGAGTGCTTATCTGCTTGGTTTTAAGACAAAAAAGGGGTGTGTGGGTGTGTGTGTGTGTGTGTTTGTGTGTGTGTGTGTTTGCACATTTAGGACTGGTGGGGGTCGGTTTGTGGAAGTGAATGCAGAGTTCATGGTGCAGCTTAAAAAAGGATTAGGGGACATTTCCCTCTAGTATTAGGCCCACAAAAACACACACCCACCCCTCTGTTCCACTGTCAAAGAGACAAAGTGTGTCACCCATTATAGAGTGAAGCCTGGCACTGTGTTGTGTGTATATTGAACTGTTCTATTGTGTGTTTATTATTTTCCATTGCTTATTTTTACTATTAGCCATGTGTTTATTAAATGGGGGAGTGGTCTAATACTGTGTGTACATCTGAAGGACAAATATCTAAGCTAAATCAGAGCTTTGATAGATTTTTAAAAAATATCTTACTAACTGCACACTAACAAATAAATGTAAATAAACCTGAAAAGAAAGAAGTTATGTTATAAGAAAATATATAAAATATAAGAACACTCTGAATTATTATTATTCTCAAATACATTCTCAATTCTATACTACTATATTACTTATACTGTATCTATACTACTATAATACTTCTACACTCAATTTCTACACACTGTTGTGTGTGTACATGTACAAAAACACCCTTGACCATACAGGCATACATACACTCAGTTTGCAGGAAGGTATCCCACGATGCATTGGGGGTGCATGGCAGGTCTTCTCGTTCTGGGATGGTGGCGTTGCTATGGCAACAGAGGAGGAGGGGAGTGAGAATGAAATGAAGGAGCACATGTAGTTTGGATGTGAGCGATGTGTCAGGTTGTCAGTCGTGTGTCAGTGTCTGTATGAGTGTTGTAAGGTGTTCAGCCCACTGTGTTTGCTGAAAATGTGAAACTGAATGCCTGTTGGCAACAGTTTTCTAACACGTAACAAAGAGAAGCGGCAGGAAAAGGTTTGTGATGGACACGCAGCAAATGAAGTGAAAACTGGACTAACACAGAGTGAACGATGGAGTGACATCAGAGACATCAGAAATGATGACATCATCAGAATATGCCTGATATTTAGAATCACACTGGGCTCTAGTGGAGAGACATGATACTACTCTCTCTCTCTCTCTCTCTCTCTCTCTCTCTAATTCATACATACAAAAATATAAGCAACAACATCTATAAGCTATTTGTTGTCCCATTTTAAAGCTAAATTGAAAAGCAAAATGTTCAGCCATTGGCACAGACCCTGTTTGTTGAATAAACATCAACTCCTAAACAGACACAGATTCCTGTATGATTTTTAAGGCAAGTATGTACAGGATAAGTTGGTCCATGTGTRTATCATCCAGGTGACCTTTCAAAAATCAAATAAAGTCTACAATCAGCCAATCAAATAAAGTCTACAATCAGCCAATCAAATAATCTTTCAGAGATGTGCTGGTTAGCTGATGTGAGTCTGAGCAGCTGGAAGTGATTGAAATTCTCTCATGTTCTCTCTGAGGGGCAGCAGTTAATGTGTGCCGGCATGCATGAACTTGCGAGAGTGTGTGTTGTGTGTGTCTCCAGAGGCAGAACAGCAGTGTGTGACCCAGAATCATCTTTCTCCAAGGCATTTATCATTACAGTCTCTCTAACTGTTCTGTGCAAAACCATATTACACACACACAGACACTGAGAACTAATACAAATAAAACGAGGAAAAACATATTGTCTAAATTTGTGTGTGGCCTCAGCATCCAGGTGCAGACAGTCTCCAGCTGTGGCCGCGCACACGCACACATACACACGCACACACACACGGTTCTCTCTCTATCCTCAAGTCAACATATTTTTAATTGATTTTTTTCACAGAGAATAACTACTCAAAACTACTATTTACACTATATGTAGAAGTATGCAGGATTTATTATAAAATGTAAAACCAATGAATAATTTCTGAACACATTAGATGCATGAGGCACAAGCTAGACCAGTGATAAGGACTAGAAACTTCCATCCAGCTGTGAGACTCAGATTAGCCGGATTCTAATTATAATATCACTGGGAATTTAAAGAAATGTGGGACGGGTTAATCGCATTATCCATCATTAGTGAGAAGAGAAAAGAAATGGTCTAACTTAGTTAACAGGACAAAGAAAGAAACAAAAGTCTTCAGACAGAAAACCTTACAAGTATCAGGTAAAGCTTACAAGACATTATACTGTAAAATACTGTAAATTTGATTTAAGGAAGGCAATAAAGAAAATAAATGAGCAAAAAGCTACAGCTGTGATGTAACATGGATGTTTTTCATCATTTTGAAATTAGTAAAACAGAAAGTGAGGGAGAAAAAAAACACTGTGAGACACAGAGAGACAGAGATAGAGAGAACTGTGAATGCTATGCAGCTAACGGGAAACAGTGCAGCAACGTTAGCTGAACGTTTCGTAAACATTATAAATGACATAAACAATTGTTGTTTTTTTACCTAACAAAAGTTGTTAATGGAACATTTTAAAATTACAGAAAAAAAATGTTTGAACAATGTTGTTATTACAACAAAAAAAGAGCATTTTAAACATTCCTATAACATTAAAAATGTCTTTGTTATTAAATGGAAACATTAAGGAAACGTTCCTATATAAATTGTTAGCAGGGTAGGTTGGTTTAACGCAGGTAAACAGTGTCGAGGGACTTACACAAGTCCAGAAACTGTAAAACATTCAATAACCAACATTTCAATTCATATTGAATTATTGATTGTAAATAAACACCAGTTCCTCAGAGATTGCTGCTTATACAGTAAATACACATGCTGGAAATGAACAAGGTCCAATGAACATTGTACTAAAATATTAGTTAATTTTATAAAAAATAAAAGATGTCAAATATCGCCATATCAAATTAACCCTTATTCAATACCCCATACATCCAGCCTTGTGTGTGTGTGTGTGATATCTGGCACTCTGACTGTAGCAGATGAGAGAGGAGGGAAAGGCCATCTGCCTGTATTACTCCCCCCTGTGCCCCCAACACACACACACACACACACACCTCAAAATATCTCAAATACACACATGCTGTTTGTAGACCACGAAACAAGATATTGCATCACTCTCTATCTTCCATCCTCAAAACAGTGTGAAAGGTTGACCGGTAAAAATGTCATTAAACAACAACAACAATAACTGAACAACACTGGCCCGCATCAGCTTCTCTGTGTCTTCTGGTTATTGTTCTTTAATTCTATTCATTCTTCAGCAATGAGCGATCAATCAACTGTCATTCACTCAATAGCACTGTAACGTTATTCAGCAAAACTATAGCAACGTATTGCATATATTTACACTGTAAAAAAACAGAAATGAAAAACGTACTGGTCCCTTTCTGCCAGGATATTATTCGTTAAACGTTTGGACATTTCTGTTACCCCTAAAATACACCCTTAAAAACACCACCAATATTTTTAAGAGCGTACCTTTTTGTACAACAACACTGTGACACTATCATTTAGGGCACCAACACCGTAAATATAATGTTGTAAAACCGTTGCATCATTGTAAATCATAATGCATCATTAAACACAGTAATGCAGCAAGATTCAGTGCTTCAGTGCAAGATTCACTTATGCTCAGGGCCGCCACGTACTGTGGTAATGACTGAGACAGTCGTCTACTACTGTAATGTCACAAATAAACATCACAACCGATGCAAAAACACTTTATACACATTAACTTTCACTGTATTTTCTGACTAGAATGAACAACTATTCAGTACATTAACTAGGCAGACACCTTTTCCAATGCAATCATTTGTATTTAAATGCCTCTGGGAATCAAACCTATGACCTTGGCAACGCACTACTTTTTTTACACACTTTTTTCTTTGTTTTTACAAACTGAAGGATGAAACCAAAGTTATTTTTGGTGGCGTTTGAGTTTAACTTATTTTAAACTTGGATCAAGCCTTGAAATAGACACCATCGATACACAATCAGTATTCCAAAACAATATCGCAACCAATGTTTTAAACAGACCACAAACCATTATATGGTGATTCTAAAACAACACCACGCCGCTCACAAGCTATGAATACTTTGCCACTCATCATAAAACTTTAAACAGACATTATATTGGTGCCTTTTGAAAGACACACACACACACCTCTGTTGGGTTTTACAGTAAAGGAATTTTATAAGGTCAGACAGCTTGGCTGCTGCTCTGAGAATGTACCCAGCTAAAACAAAACGGTGAACAAGATCAATAGGGAGCTGCAGGGTAATAGACCATTATCAGACACAGTATCTTTGATTGGCATTTATAGCAAATATAAAGAGGAGAATTACACTGCAGAAAGCAAGACGTAAAGGATCTATATGAAACTTCATATAATGTATCTATCTATATCAATCTATCTGTCTGCCTATATATATATATACATATACATTTGACAACTGCTGTTATAAACACCGTCCTAAACAACAGATCCTCATAATAACTACAACATAACTTATAACAAAATTACATGGAACTGTAATATAAGGCTATACATATACAGGCTATACAAAGACTATAACACTGTGTGCTTTCTGTAAGGCCAGACCAGCACAGACACAGCTGGTAAATAAATGAGATCAAAAACATAACTAACAACTAAGTTAGTGTGTACAGAACACACAGCAGGAAAGATTAACATTAACACACATTCTGAGAAACTGTGAACACGCACTTCACACACACATCTTGTGTTCACACAGACTTTAAAGATAAACTTGCATGATTTCACTGACTAAGCAGAAACACTAATATACCGTGAGATGGGCGACCTCATTTCTAATCACATGCCTCTCTCTCCCTCTCTCACACACACGCACACACACATTTCCTAAATTATTTCTGCACCACTCCAGGATAGAAACAAAATGGCACCATCACAATTTACAAACATTCCTTCTATCTTCTATTGTTAGACCAACTACGTAGTCACGCCCACAACTCACGCTATTGGTTGAGCCAGAAGCCAACATCTTTGGCCCCTAAACATTTAATTGACATTTATTAAACAGTATTTTTATGATTTAATGCAGAACAGGGACACAAGCACAAATAAATATTACCATGAACACCTGTTTACAGCCGTCTTCTCTCACTCTTTAGCATCTGTGACTCTTACATCAGAGACGAATAGACAAACATCTGCACTGAATGAATACAGAATTTGTAAATGTGCAACTTTGATTAAATAAACATGAGCTATTCAAATCAGTGCAAACCAAGAGAAATGAAAGTAGCTCAGAGGAGACTCCATGAGAGAGAGAGGGAGAGAGAGATCCACAAATCTATCACATAACTGATGATGCCTTGATCAAACACAGACAGACACAAACATATGCAGCACAGGAGCTAGATGGATGGATAATGGACACTCTCCAACAAAATCACCCTCTTCATCTTTCCTTCCATTTATGTGTCTCTCTTTCTCTCTCATTCTCTCTTAATCGCCCCTTCCCCCACAGCACAGAAACACTATTACACAGCTTCTCTCATTAATGGTGTGAAGCAAAGCTCATTCATCACATATTCCTGCCACATGTGTACGTGTTTGTGCATGTA
This sequence comes from Yasuhikotakia modesta, assembly GCA_036877545.1. Lineage (NCBI taxonomy): Eukaryota > Metazoa > Chordata > Actinopteri > Cypriniformes > Botiidae > Yasuhikotakia > Yasuhikotakia modesta. Next base: position 14,696 of record JBAJNP010007631.1, on the reverse strand, counting down.
TGTGTGTGTGAGTGTCGCTGTATTCACAGGCCCCCAAAAAACATTTAACCCCCCTGACCTTTTGCTGGCCAGTGCGCACTCACACACACAGTCAGACACTTACACACACACAGTCACACACACACACAGTCACACACTCTCTCTCACACACACTCACACACACACTCACTCAGTATTTTAATACTGATCTGCTTAAAGTCACAATGTGAATCAACAGATGAACACAGAGCGAAACTCAGACTTGATTCAATTGCCCTGGAGGAGCCACTAGTTCCACTTCACCATGAGTGAGTTCTGTATGTAAAAACTGTCCTGAGGCACATGTGTAAACCCTGTAACCTTCACATAACCTCTGCCAACAGCAGTCAGCTGCTCTTCCTGCCTCCATCTCTGTTCTCTGACTCTCTTCTGCTCTCTGCATTCCTGTGATGTTACACAAATTCTGCCAGGAGACAAAAAAGTTCTACAACCAGAACGATACAGTCCAACACTTTAGTGAATTTCTTTTTTTCTCTTTCTTCCTCCCTGTCTGTCTCTAACCTTCTCTTCATTTTCTCTTCTGACTTACAGGCTAACAATTTTAGTTAGTAAGAACATTTATATAATGTTTCCATTAAGTATAAAATGTTAATGTTCTAACACTGTCCAAGTTGTATTAAAGTTGTCATACTTGGAATGTTAGTCAAACATTTTAAATTCTGTAACAACTTAGGATATAACAATTCAATGTTTTTTTATATTGCAGATAGCCAATGTTCTAAAAATGTTCCCTGTTAGCTAGGTTTCTTGCTTCCTGTCTTTTCCTTTGTTGTCCTTGTTATTTTTCTCTAACGTGTGTAGCATCAGTTAAACATTGTATTCACACACACAAACATACCAGTCATTCACATACAGTTGGTTACAGCAGTGTAATGGACACCTGCTTTGGCCCCTGAGAGATGAGGCCTTTCATTAAATCACAACAGCACCCAGGGGACTGATCTGTGACCAGGACACTGACACTCAGATGACCAGAGCACAACAGATGGATCACTGTTCCCATGGAAACCCTCAACGTAAACTCAAATGCAGCAATCTATGTTTTGTGACAGAGCTGTGGTCCACAAGAGAGAAGCTCTCTGGACATGTGCTGACACGGCTCTCACAGTGATGTTGAGGAGCCCAATACTGAAATCACACACACAAATCCTCTCTGTGTGGACACTGATGATAGCGCTGTATGGCTACCATGTTCAAATAATACTAATATAAGATATAATTATGTGTGAAAATGCAGTTTTAAAAAAAATCTCTTAGATGCATGTGATGTACTGGTGTGTGTGTGTGTCACACACTGCCAATGCAATTATTTCCTCTATACAAAAGAGCAGCACAGATTAACCTGCATCCTTATCTCTCTGTGTTTGTCATACATAAAAATAAAGAGAGATCTCATCTTCTTTCATCCTTTCAATACTATATCATTTTTTCTTTTTCTTCTTCTGTCTTATTATCTTTCTCTTTCCTTTATAAAATGTTGCCAACCCATCAATACACACACACACACACACACACACACGAGCTAGTAATGATATTAACAGAACACAATGTAACAGAAGTTATTTATGAAATGAAATAAACGTTCCACTCAATAGTTTATTTTTCTCTCTATAACCTTTAAACTTTGTGTTTAAATTAGTCAAATATGTTAAATTACGTCAAAATATAAGCGTGAGAGACTCCCTCTCTTCCACTCTCTTTGTATCGCTGACTCTCTCTCTCACACACACACACACACAGACACACACATATACACGCAGAAAGGTCAAGCGATGTGATCACAGCTCTGTGTGTTGATCACAGGTAAGACACATGTTAGGTGAGACAGGAGGCAAGTATTGCTTCAGCTGGGATCTGTGTGTTAAAGCATGTTTATATCACAGCAGCAAAATAATCACCTATCAGGGTCTCTAGTGATAACCTGACGTTTGGTTCAGTCAGTGCTGAGTGTTGATTTGTCTGGGTGTGGTGAATATAGGTTGTGTGTGTTGTTGTGTTTTGTCTGTATGATAAGCGAAGACAGACAGTTAGCACGACTAACATCCGCATGCCTCATTCCGTCACTCTGTTATGAACAAACATCAATAAATCAGTATGTGATGTATAATACACGAGAGGCTACACAAAACACACACACACAGACTTCAGAGGACAGTAAAACCTCATGCTGCAGCGTGATGGTCTCATTTTTTATCTGAGTGCAGAAGACAGTCATTTTTTCATACACACACACACACACGCACGCACAATGAGTGGTTGGTTGTGGGACATATGTATGTGTTTGTGTGAGAGATGGATGCAGAGCGTTAAATGTGAAGTGTAACCTTGGCACTGCAGTACAGATTTAACACACAAAATGCTGCCGTCTTACACACACACACACACACTCATTCACACACTGAAGTCCTGTGAACCTGATCACTCGTTCTATGTGCGCGTGTTCCCATTTACCTTTTTCTTTTGTTCCCGTGAGTGTTTCCTGCTCTTCCTCTTTTTTTCCTTTTCATCTTCCAGAGCATTAACATCCAAATCTTTATTCTTTTTAATCTGAGACGCCGCATGAGCCATAATCAAGCATCAGCCACGCAGCAACCACACACACTCACACACGCTCACACTCACGCACACACACTCCCTCTTGCAGAAACTGAGAGGAACGTCCAGAAAAGAAGAATTTTGGATCAGAACAAAATTCCGAAGAACAATTCCCCAAAATTCCCAAATATGATCCTTCCTAAATGAGTGGGAAAAAAGGATGCTGTTCATAAATAGAAAAATAAAAAAAGAATTGACTATTCCTTTTTCTGTCCTTCAGCCTTTGTCATTGGCTGATCAAAGAACCATATACAGAGAGAAGATACAGAGAAAGAAAGAAGGTTGGGACAGAGAGAGAGGGAGAGAGAGGGAGGGAGGAGGGGAGCTGGGGTGGTTACTACGGAAACCACCACAATTTCTTCTCAGCCATACCCAAATGGTCCTACCTGAACCGTGAGTGTATCGCCGCAACAACAACATCAGTGTGTGTGTGTGTGAGTGTGAATGTATGCGCATATGTGAACCCCCCTCATCTGCTGGTACTCAGATGTGTGTATGCTGGTTTTAGGGGAGGGGTGATGCACACATTAGCTCATGCATGTGCAATCTCTCGCTCACACACACCATTTAATGTGAGGGACGGTACCGCTACTGCTCCAGTCCCATTATGTTACCAGCTGACCCACTCAGGATAAAGAGAAAGAGTGAAAGAGGAACAATAATGCTGTGTACCAATTTTGAATCTGTATTACATATATATGGAGACACGTTTTCTGTATACAACCTGTAATACAATCAGATTTGCAAAAATGTATGCCTTTGTGCCCACCAATCACAACCCCGGGAGAGAGAGAAAGAGAGAGAGAGAGAGAGAGAGAGAGAGAGAGAGAGAGAGAGAGAGAAGCAATGAATGAAAGACTAAAAAATGGTCATGGTTTATGATCATCTTTTCTTCTTTCTGATGTCATTGACATTCTGAGTATAGAGTGATGGCAGCCATATTGGTCTCTGTTGCGTATCAGCAACAGCCACCTGAATGCAGCAGGGTCCTCAGCAACTCAAAGGCTGCCTCAGTCGCTGCCTGTCCAAAATATTCAACAATTAATTACCAGGTAACAGTGAACATTCACAGAAACAGTATGGGGCTGAAAACAAAATCACTGAATTTTCATTCTTTCAGTCTTTATATAAGTCTGCATAAAAAGGAACAAGCAATGTCGCATTTACTGCGTTTGTACTATGATATTTCCCACAACTGTTGACTTTGGCGTCTTTAACTCCCACTCAGACCGAGTGGTCAGTTCTGGAACATGCTTGTTCTGGCCCAGTTGTTTTTTTTCTAAATCCACTGCTCCCATTACAAACCCAATTTCAAAGAGTCTGTCTACCCATCAGTCTGGGCAAACAGCCAAACACTTACACTTTCTCAGTCTGGGAACACTGTACAAGAACAAAATGCATTATAAACGAATGCCAACAATCTTTACTGTCTTACCAAACAATTTCTTTCCTCAAAACTTTAAGAAACACCAGATGATTAGCTGCCAGTATTCCTGCGCTTCCAGACCACAACAGCTGATCACAGAACAGTGGAGTGCAAACATTTCCTGAAAATCTTATTCATAATTCATTGGTACGACAAGACGGTGGGGGTTTGTTTTCTTTTAGCCCTGATTCCTCCATGTTTGCAGTCGTTCATTAGGTAATTCACAGACACACACGATTCCAGGGGAAAACGTCCACATCCCAGCTGACCAGTATTCCCAGTGAGACCATTTCCACCTATCACACCTTGGGGAATTACCCACAATGCACCTGTGCTGAGCTGCTGAACCCATTGACCTCACCACACACGTTCGTTCTCCACGATTCAACACGATGTGAAGTCATCAACCCCGACATCAGTTAGATCAGACACACCAGTCAAATCCTAGTGAGTGACATCAGACCCGGCAGATCTGATGACCAAGCCATTCAACGTAGCTAAACTGTCAAACTAGCATATCAGCAGATTGAAACAACAAAGAGAACCCAGCTATTAATGAACATTCTCAGAACGTTTGTTTACAACATTCTCTAAAGGTTTCTTACAGTAACATCAGTAGAACGTTTTTAACATTATATATTATATGTATAAAAACATTACACATTTCATTATTAAGTAGTAAGTGAAACTATTTAAAAATATGTATAATGAAATTATTAAAATATTAAATTATTTAATATTTACTTACTGGAAACGTTAAGAAAATGTTCTTACAACCTAAATTTGCTATACAAGCAGCTTTCTGTCACACCAGTGGCCGGTAATAAGAAAAGCCAACCAGTATTCTGACATCACAGCAGCAGTTCAGAAAAAGCATGAACTGCATGTTTTAAAAACATGACCAAAGGAAACTATTTACAATGTTTCTGCTGTAAGGAAACATACAAATATATCCATGCGATCCATCCTCCCACACCAGCCTCGTTCACAGCGGCGCTCTGCTGCCCTCTTGTGGTGAGAAGGAGAAACGCTTGTGAAATATAGCTGTACAACCATTACTGAATAATTTATACCCTAAAAATATATATTGCAAAAAATATGTAACGTAAAACAACACGGGAACTTCATTCACACGTATTGCAGCTTTTGACTAATTGAAATGAATACAAATTTACCCCGTTTCAATTAATGAATACAAATATGGACTGACTTTTGTTCTCCATCAGTCTCTTATATTTCAGTCTCTCTTTATATGAATCCAGGTCACACGTCATGTCTCTCTCTCATTCTTTTCCTTTTCTCCTGTGAGAGATGGCAGGTGACATTAACTCTCTGTCTTACCCCAGTTACCCATTAGGAAGCAATACCTTACATCACCATAAGGGGGCAGAGTGGGTTACAAGATGAACTGCTGCTACAGGAGGACGGTGGGCTATTAAAAATTACGGACGATTGTATGTCGATTTTCATTTCGATTCAATTGAATTTGAATTGAAGTAGTTATATTACAATTTGACTTTAAGAGAGTTCAAATTAATGACCACATACATAATATGAACTAAATTATGCTTTACAATCCAACCAAAATCTGAATAAGCGAATAAGTGGAAGTAATTCTATTCTGTTGCATCTAGTTTTATTGATTTGCTATTCTGTGATAGTCAATCAATTCAAATACTAACTTAAGTATTTTTGGCATTTAAATTAAGTACCAAATTTTGCCCAGTGCTGCATATGCTACAACATGAAGGGCCTCAAACGCTACATGTTAGGCAATTACTAAATAATCTTTATATTTTATTCTATTGAACTTTGAAGCATAGAAATAACAGTGAAGAGCATTAAACTGAGTGGGTGACACTGTTTAGAGAAAATTAAAAGCCCAGATGAGTTTTCATCCCACACACAGTTAACAACTGAAAGTTATGCTGGGAAAGTCATGCAACCATTTTAATATTCATAACTGCAATGGCAAGAACGAACGTGTTTAGCCTGCATGTCTGTGATTATCTGTCACTGTGGGGTTACCAGGCTAACAAGAAACGTTCTCAGAATGTTGGCTAACATTGTCTCTCAAAATGTTTAAAAATATTGATCTTAAATGTTTGTAAAAAACATTCTTATAACCAAAAAAATTGCATTAATACGACATCTAAAAAACTGGATGTTTAAAACTGAACATTTAATGAATGTTGTTTAATGAAATGTAAGAAAAACATTCCTACAACCTAAAATTGTTAGCTGGAAAAGCAGCTAGCATTAAGCAGCTAGCAATCTACTGGATTCATCAGAGACAAATAAAATATATGAAGACATCCGTAAGTGCCACAGACCGGATGGATCACAAGACGCAGAGTGCTGAGCTAAAACTATCCCCCTTTCCATTAATGGCAAGTTGCCGATGGCATCAATCTTTGAGCCTAAGTTAGCTGCATAAATGATCCCTCAAAATCACTGCAACAAAACGAGGCAAAGAATCTAAAATTGCACCCTGTAATTCCTGCAAACGGACGTTTTAGTGTCACAGCAACAAATGTCAACATTAGTCCTGTCTCTATAGTGATGTCATCCAAGTGCTTTTTAAATGCTAAGTGCTGCTTTTACCTCAAAAGTAACCTTTGGGTTAAAGGGGCAGAACTCTGCTAACAGAATGTTATACACGCAGACACACACATACACAGACACACACATACAGACACACACATACATACAGAAACACACAGACATACAGACACACACATACAGACATACACAAACACAGTAAATTTAGCTTCTGTTCCCTCACATTGTAATCCGCTTTGGATAAGAGTGTCTGCTAAATGTAAATGTAAGTTCCGGAGTGACAACCGTATTTATCTGCATTGTAAACTTGGCTACAGTTTTGTTTTAAAACGCTTTAAATTAGCCTACTTTAAAATGTCCAAGTAATTCAGTCAGGCCAAACTGTGTATACAAAAAGAAACAATCTTATGATTCACAAACGAAAGCAAGAACAGTAACAACACTTATATTTACAGGTACAGGTAAATCAATATAGAGGGAAAATATGTACTCAGCATTAAATGGTCCATTGAGACATTAAGACACAGTAGATGGTAAGTATAGAATATGTATAGCAAATGTTAAAATTGATTTGAGCTCGCTTGCAGTGTGTGTGTGTGTGTGTGACCATATGTGTGTGCCCATCAGTGGGTCTGTATGCCATCTGTTTGCTTTTGCTGGCACAGGAGTTTCTGTAAGCTGTCAATTTTACAGCCTTGATCCACACACACACACACACACACACGAGTGCAGCTTCATAAACAACAAACAAAAACTTTAGGATTATTGGGTAACGTCTTTCACTCACTAGCATGAGTTCTCAGCTCCTGCTTTCACATATACAGTAAATGTGTGTAAGTATATTGGTTCAATGGGGTTGCGTGTATCTGTTATACAGTATTTGACTTTGGGGGTTAATTTGGGGGTATTATATTACAAACACAAACACACAAAGCTTAGCTCTGTCAATCTCACTTTAAAGAGTAATCTATGTAAAAGACATGCACCTCAGGCAGTTCACAGGAGTTTTCTGAATTCAGACCTGTCTCACAAACATACATTATCAGTTGATTGCGCAAAAGGTCAAAACCAGTCTGTCTTCTTATGTATACACACAGTATACATCGAAGTCCCAGTTTGTGTTTTGTGCAATTAAAGCTTCATCTTTCTGTATAATGTTAATGACACTAACTTGACATTAATGTCTCTTATTTGTCCTGTTAATTTTAGAAAATGACAAATTAAAAGGTTGTGGAACCAGACTGTTCCTTTTTCTTGTAATTGTTTGTCCTTTCCTGGAAATGCCTCTCAGATTCAGTTTGGTACTGTTGCATTAGCTTGTCTAGCTAATAATGGGTTTCATTTCCCAGAATATCACTTGTGTTTTGTGTTATGGTCCCAATTTGCACACATTTGTCACGCATTCTCAAAAACATTTAAATTCACACTAAAGTGCACACAGACACAGACACACACACACACACACACACACACTTCCTGGCTGTAATAGGATATATGGCTATAACAAGTATGCTAGTTGCCAGAGTCGCCATCCTGTCATTTTGTGTTTTGTTGCATCGCAGATCAAACTAGTCAATCTGCTTAATTTAGCGCCACGGCGGTGACTCAGTGACAGATGGAAACTGTTAGCATACACGCTAGCAGCAATCAGAGCGGGATAGGACAGCATTAGCACGCTAATCGCTAATCAGTTTAAGAGATCAGAGATTCATTTTACTAGCAGTAGCGAAAGGAGGCATGAAAGTAAATGCTAATCTACATGTAGAATGAGCCAAAGGCTGTCGGCCTGTTCCAACAGCTCATAACATTGTGTCCTTTTCTTTACAAAACTGATCAATACGCTGCGTATCATTCAACAAGTCTCAATTTCTCCACATCAGTTTCATCAAGTGCAATGTCCATCCTCTGTATAACGTTATCAGAACGTTAAAGAATCATCACTTTTATGTTGAAACACAGATAAATCCAATCTCAGCTATCAGAACGAATGTTAAGATGTTCAAAATAAATCACCTCCTGAGATTTAAATTAGACACTCAACAATATTACAGACAAATATTGAGTGAGAAGCATGAAATGAAAGATTATTGAGTGATTATGTGTGATTCATGTCTATACCAGACAGCGCTGTAGTGAGAAAACAGTGATATAACCAGTGTGTATATGTGTGTGTGTGTGTGAGAGAGAGAGAGAGAGAGAGAGAGAGAGAGAGAGAGAGAGAGAGAGAGAGAGAGAGAGAGAGAGAGAGAGAGAGAGAGAGAGAGAGA
>JBAJNP010007630.1:2190-22093 GCA_036877545.1 Yasuhikotakia modesta | reverse complement strand
AGGGCTCATATTGATTCTCAAATTGAATCTTCACCTTAACCAAATGATATTGATTTGGGAAATCCCACACTCGATTTTAATGTGTGTGCTTTACCTTTAAGAGGATGTGAATATTATCTGTACTTCACTTCTCTCCCTGTGTGAGCACACTGCTAATGTAAATGTGTATTTCAGTAATATAGCTAAGCGGGAGGGTTTCAGTTACAAGCATTTATATTAAAATATGGATTCCACGTCCTTAGCATTTTATTGACACATTAATCTAAGCAATATATAGATTAATATTAATATAAAATATCAATATTTATTGAAACATCCATAACTAATATTGAATTTATATTATATTTATGGGGTGAAGTGTCCTAATGTGGGACTATGTGTGTGTGTGTGTTACATACAAAAAAATACAAATAAATTCTTGTGAATACACACATATATGTATGTATATATATATATATATATGTATTTATGTGTTGTCAATTAGCATAAAATGTAAATATGTGCATAAAATGTATTTACACTTCTTTAAAACAAGATACACTTAAGATGTTAGTATGTTAGTTATGTACTTAAAAAGCAACTTTTCATAAGACATAAAGACTTATGATTCATTTATTTTCTCTTTAAATGGCCTTGTTTGAATCATAAATCTAACACAATTTTGTTTGGCTGTCACAGCAGGTTTAAGCTGTGTGTTAGCTGAAAAACATGCACACATCAAAACTTCAGAAAGATTTTATCATCTGGAATCCAGACATACAACATGTAGCGCAGTGAGACACTGATATTGTGTCATATGTTAAAAATGTGTGTGTGTGTGTGTGTGCGCGTGTCTGTGTGTGTGTGTGTGTGCGTGTGTGTGTGTGCGTGTGTGTGTTAGCACCCGTCTCCAGCTGTCATTGCTGGGTTTGATGTTCCTGAGGTGACATCCCCCCTTCATCTCCCCTGTCACAATCCCATCTCTCTATTTCTGTGTCTCTCTCTCGCTTCCACACACTTTATTTTCCTTTAACGAGAGGAATGTGTCCATCATGATTTCAGTCCTCTCTCCTCCTTTTCTTTCATCACACCACTGATGCGCTTTTTTCCTGTCATTAGCTGAACATTCGCTGTATGAGTGTTTGCTGTGAGACCTATTAATAAGCATAAGATGTTCTGTTACTGAGGACATATTATTACAAGCATCTGGGAGGCTATAACAGCGTCCAATGAGCAAATTTATCATCCTGGGGATTATGGCTGAATATTGTCACTGATAAGACACAGATTACAATTCATGTGTAATGATATGAAACAAATGATAGGGTAAAAAATGATATGTTCTGGTCATAAAATTTGCCAAAACCTTTTAGGGTCAGTTACATAAAATAATATACTGGTCTAATTTGAACCTCTAAACTGAGTCCAAGCTTAGTCCAAAGTAAATGCTGATTGATCAGACTGGTTCCTAAGACACAGTCTTAGATAAACAGCACTGCTAATGCAACTGGTTTCAGTCCTGAAGGGCAACTGTTCTGCAAAGTTTAGTCCCAACCTTAATCCAACATGAATCTCTTTCAATGCATTGTGCATGTGTGCATGCGTGCGTGCATGTGTTTGTTTGTGTGTGTGTGTGTAGAATAGTGAAGGCTTTTCACAGCTGGTGAGGAGTGAAGTGAGTCTGGCACATGATCAGCAGAGCACCAGGAACTGCAAATGGAAGCAAGTGGTATCAAAGGGGAGAGGTGAGTGTGTCTGTTCATCAATCTTTGTGTGCACCTGAATTTGTGTGTGCGTGTGTGTGTGTGTTTGCGACCGTGCGTGTGGACTGTGCAGCATCACCATCAATGCGTGATTGATTGCTGGTGTGCTGTCAGGTTATGATCATGTCATTTTGATGCTATCATAACAGTCACCTTACATTTCCTTTTAGTAAATAGCCATCACACTGCATCATGTCTGCATGCAGCCACAAGCACCTAAATGCGACACACACTGCCTTAAATTGATGCCTGGTACACATGGTGTATACAATTTCAATATGCTGACCAATACTCATGTTCTATGTTCACACAAACTAGTTATAAACCAGAGTGACAAATGCATTCCATACCTGAACTGACTCTCGAAATTTTAAGGATTCACACCCACATCATCCAGTGGAATAAATGCTGCACAAACACTTGTCTTATGTGTGTTGTATTATTTTATGTGAAGTTCTGGTGACTCACAGACAGAGATATGAGCTTAGATGTTACTTTTAATTAACAAATTAACAGATGCTCTCATGCCTCAGTTGGGCTTGTTTACTAAGAACTGTGTCAATTATGAAAGACTTTCTGATGTTATGTATCTATAACTTACTTTCGTCACTGTTACTATGGTTACAGACGTTATTTATGGCTATCGCAATAATAAAATGGCTGGACTTCTGATATTTGTTCACACCAAGAGGTCAAGGTTTAGTTAGCATGACACTATTAGCGTCTGGTAGGAGATAACTACACCATCTGGTCCAAAAAAAATGTCTTCAATGAAAGACGCTCAAATTAGCCATGAATTCTGATGAAATATTTTCTTTTTGCATGCAACACATATTGCTAATTTTCATCATAGTATAAAACGTGATTCTTTTTCTGGGAGCATTTTTAAAGCAAAAATTGACTTAAATATCTCCCTGCCTGCTTCTTTTTATGTCACAGTTCGGAATAGTCACAAGTAAGGAGGTAGTGTGAGTGTTCTTGTGATACAATCAGCCAATCAGCAGTCATGATGTCATTTTACTTTAATCTGTGATTGGTCACATGATAGAATTCGTGTGAGAAGAAAGATACACTTCCCTTCTATACCTTTTTTGACTTCTCATTTTACATTCTTAACAATGAATCTATTCTGAATATACAGAGTAGAGAGAGTGGAGAGAAAAGAAGAGAAAATGTATAAGAATAGTTGAAAGCAGGAGACTGAAAAACTGAGTTAATAAAGGAATTCATTACCACAGGGGCAAATGGTGCTCAATCAACAGGGTTAAACCAACAGCATCAGTACAGGATTCAGTTCCCAGTTCAACAAAGGAGCTTTAATGCATAAGAAAAGCCCAGAGAAAGAGATAGTTTAGGTGATGGAGATTATAGGCCTACAATAACAGTCTTTATATCAACAATCATTTCATTATTTATTAAGAAAATGACTATTGATGTAAACGCCTGAGTCATTTTGAGGCAAAATGAGTTCCAGGCCTCCATGGACCAGAAGCTATTGACTGAGGTGTCTGTAACAGAAGAGGATATTTTTGTATAGGTTTGCTTAGTGTTAATAGTGTTTGTAGAGCTTTAGGCCATCAAAAACACATGGGACTTGGGTTTATTGAGGTGCTGTGTTAAATCAACACAATTCCTCAAAAGGAGACTGTGTGTGTGTGTTTGAAGATGTTGACTCAGTAAAGCTGAAAATTGATAGAAAGTTAGAAAGTTCTGACTTCAAGCCTTAGTAAATGCTTCATCAAGTACTAAAACTAAACTGTGTATGTCAAAATATTTCTTATCCCAACTTAATGTGCAGAGATGATTTATGAATTAAACATTTCCTGAAAAGTCTTGCAATGACGGAATGAGTGAATAATAAATAATTGTTATTATTAGCTGGATCATTTATACAAGTCAGACCACTTTTTACAAAAGAAATGTCACAAATTCTGGTTCAGACTCAAGTCTATATTAACTTAGTCCTGGTCAGACTCCCAAACATTTGCAATGAAACCTTTGCAGCTCATCCAGGGAGGAGCTGACAGGTCGATGTTCAGTCTTCCCAAATGCTCACACAACACCTGTGCCCTGTTCCCTCCACTGTATCCTGTTCCCTCCTCTGCATCCTGTTCCCTCCTCTGCATCCTGTTCCCTCCTCTCCATCCTGTTCCCTCCTCTGCATCCTGTTCCCTCCACTGCATCCTGTTCCCTCCTCTGCATCGTGATCCCTCCTCTGCATCCTGTTCCCTCCACTGCATCCTATTCTCTCCACTGCGTTCTGTTCCCTTCACTGCATCCTGTTCCATCTTCCCACAAATGCATATGGACATTACGTTTCATTACATAATGCATTAATAATGTACAGCTATTTTTTTGAAAACAATGAATTAACTATTAACCTGTACATAGGAAATGCATTATGTTTTGTATTTTATTTGTTTATCTATTTATTACACACACACAGAAAATATAGATTTTTTGTATATTATATTTTTTTAATGCAACAACCCCCACTGCATCCCCGTTCATCTTGCCAACACACTTCAAACAAACATCCCCAGGAAAAGCTATACTCTCGTTTATAACCACAAACACTTCAAGGTAAATGTAGGCTTACACAAAATGTATAAGCTATAGGCATATCTAAAATGTATGTACCTTTATATAATAAAATAGAAGATATCAGTAAGTCTTACTGAATGGCGTGATTCTAACCTTGTTGCAAAGTTTACTGGATGCCGTAACCTTATTTTGCCTCCAGCAGTACAGAGTCAGCTATTTATTTGAGACAGACAATGTTAAAGAAATATACATGTTCTCTGTGTGTGTGGAAAGACATTTTAAAGTGGAATAGACTGCAGTGCTTTGACTGACAATGTACACATACATAAAGTTAAATTGTTCAAATGTACTGTCTTAATCCATTACGTTTTATTTTAACACTTTACTGTATTTCATACTGTACACAAATCTATGTTTGTATCAGTGTCAGTCACTAAACTATGTTCTATGTGGTGTATGTTTGTGTATATTATAAATACCCTAGAGTATTTTTGATAATAAAGTTCTAATTGAATCATCTAACTACTGTACAAATCTATGCCTATATGTATTCTAAACCTGTTCTAAACCTATATTTATATACTAAACCTAAAATGTCATCATCTTAGCAACATGCTAAGATGCTAAGCTATGTTAGACTTAATTCTTAATATTCATTTCAAGTCGAGTTGCTAATTGGGCTAAGTCAATTTAGGTTGCGTCCCAGTAAGTGTGACATGCTACGTAGATTTCTATGTTGGAAGCAGGCGGTTCACGGGTTTTTAAATAGATCTACTGCCCTTGTAATATATCCTGAGCCCTTTTACATTAACATGAAAATGCATAATACACTCCAGAAAGAATTAGGACTGAAAAACACACCTGGAGACAGATGGGGCAATTATCCATGCATTTTCATTTCTTCATTTCACTCTGAAACACTCAGTGCTGTGTGTTGTTATAGAAGCTTGATTTACTGCCTGGAAATCACACTGGCCTTTGATACAACAGAACAGAGGACAATAGCAAACCCATTCAGACTTTATAAGCCTATTTTATACCATGCAAATGTACAAATGCGTTAAATGTTGCAGTGTTAAATACTGCAGCTATATAGAGGTGAATTACAGTTGTTGCAGTCATTAGAGTAACATTGCATGGGGTGGAGAGAGGAGGGATGGGGCCATAAATTGGTTTTATTGGGGAGTAGATTGTGGAGAGGTGCTGACAGGTTTATGACCCCCTACCAGAACAAACAGAGTGGACTGCTCCATGCCTGAGCCTCTCTGAGTCATGTTAATAGCAGATGACTGAGTGCCGCCTCCTTCCCATCAGTCTGTTAATACATCAACATCAGCACAGGATGCATGTGGCCCAGAGAGCCATACTGTAAGATAAACATATACGGTATAAGCTACACATATACGGTACTTAAACTATACATATATGGTACATAAACTATACACAGTAGAATACATAAACAAAACATATACAGTAAAAGTACAGTTCATAAACTATATGGTACTATATATAAACATATACAGTAGAATGTACAGTAGACTGAACATGGTATAATATATCCTATATATTATATATGGTTTATATTATATATGGTATAATGAATCAGGGTAAGGTAATGGGACAGTTCTTACACTGATCTGTTATGTACTTGCTCAATAAATTGATTTTGTTGTTTTGTTTAACCAAGAAATGTTATATATTGCAGTCAGTTTTCAAAAAGAATTTCCTCAGGGAAAATTGACCAAATCTTTTTGTACACAGGGTTATTGTCTAATAAAGTAACCCAATATTATTTAGATATGACTAGCTGTAACAATTTTATAAGTTTTTTATCATTTTTTATTCAAGTTTTGTTTGGTTTTTCTTAACGACAAGTCCCAGCAAAAGTTGTATAAAATAAGTTTAAAATCATTATACTTTAGAAAAATGTAAAAAAGAATGTAAAATGATGCCCAAACATAGTTTGCAACTGCAGCAGTTTTACAGCAGCAATAATTATATCTCTTTCTGGAAGTACATTGTTGCACAGGACACAGACCTGACAAATAAAAAATAACCTCTGACCCTAATGGGTGGCCATAATTGCATCCTTTCTGCCTGCAGTCCTCACCTAAACAGCACTTTATTATAATTAGGCAATTGTCCAGCCACTATTAGGCAGTTTCACTCAATGTAGCCCAGACACACAATGTGATACAGTTTGCAACCCATTTTACTTCTGTGATGCGAGTTATTTTGGAGTGGCACTGAGAATTTAACAAGAAAAATTTGAAGGCAGGACCTAAACTTGGGAAATTAATTGGGTTGTGAAAGGTGGGCTTTGCATACTGTAGCAGAACGAGAATTCAAATTTGAATGAATGAACTAGCAAATGAAATAAAAAACAAAATTATTTCTCACACAGCATGTTTTACATTGTGTTAAAAGAAAACACATGATATATGTGTAGAATGTGTAGAAAACACGATATATGTGTAGAATTATTTTATAGCTGCAATCTGTGTCTGCATCTCTATCGCCATCTCTGGTTGAAAAATGTAATTGCATGTTACTTTGTCATTTTTGTATGTTAAAATCAAAACTAAGTTTGTTTCAGACTGACATTTCCTGCAAACAAATAATAAACTTATCCTTGAAAATCAGTGTATGATAGAGAGACAGTTTTAACACATCTTTTTACACATCTGTTTGTGTATTTGTACAATAACTAATTTTTATTCATTTTAACCATAATTGTTATGGATTGCACCTTTAAGGAGAAAATGATAAGGCACATGTTGTATTTATACAATGATTTAACCAAAACATTGTCAGATGACTGAAAAACAAATGATTGCCCAACAAGACTTAAATCGGTATTATTATCGTTCAATGCTTTGAAGAAAATTTAGGGAAAAAAATGGAAAGCTAAATAATTTATAATATAATATGCTGTCATAAGGTGGATCCCATAACTGCCCAGGAAGTAATAAAGGCACACATCAGCTGTTCTCATCACACTTTAACTGCCAGAGTCAAGCTTTCTCACAGGCCCTTCAAACCCTCAGGGAGACTTTAATGAGGAACCACTGCAAAAACATCTCTGTGCTAACAGTAAAGACAGCTCTTCCTCTTCCTTTATGTCTCTCTTCTTCTCCTGTTTCATTCTAGTAAACGGTTCTCTTACTGTACGTGTGCTAAACGCTTTGAAAGCAGCATATTGAAACAATTAATTTGTGAATCTCCACAATGTTAATGTTTTGGCTGATCTGTGCAATTCATTATAAACTGAAAAAGATGTATTGAAGTCATGCTACAAAGTTGGAATAGTTTGTGTATTAAATGCTTTTGAAAATAAGTTAAAAAGCTTGTGCTAGCACATAACACATTTTATACCACAAAGCATATGACATCATGGCTTCACGCTTCTGTTAAACAATTAAGCAGGTCAGCCAATAGCAAATATCTCACAATGAGCACTTATCAATCTGATTGGTGGATATATCAGTCTATCAGAACTAATAGGGAACTTAAGGACACTGACTGGGTGAGATAGTAAGGTTACATTTTTCAACTCATTTTCATGCAGTCATTAATATTATAACTTCTTATAACATAACTTACAATTTTTTTGGATTATATGGTGTGACGTTCAACTGGGTCTTCCGTGTTTGCTGCCTCCAAGCTTGGCCCATTACCCAGAATACTGAGGGACATTCATACAGCGCTAACAAACCCAGCAAACATACAGATGAGTGCTGCTCCTGATCACGCCCCCTCCCCCCCAGAACCAGGCTGCAGTATCTCCACTGGGTTACAAAAGATGACTATTGACAATGACCTTCCAGGGTAAGAGATGAATGTGTGAACACTGCACTAAATCCTTTTCTGAATCAGTGTTTTATCTTGTTTAACAGTAAAAATAACTGAACAACCCTAGAGAAAGATAAATAGAGAGAATTACATTCACCACAAAAACATTCTAATCTAATAATCTCTGATTTTGTATGAATAATTATGGATATTTTTTATTTTTAAAACAAGACAAAAACTATTTACCAGTGGATATAAATTAACTAAATGCAAGAATAGCGATTTTTTTAGATGTATAATTTATATGTTAATATAATATATTTTGTTACATGTAAAAAAGATAACAACACTGATTAAATTACGTTATTTGCAAGAAACAAAAAATAGAGCACCACACAACTTCAAAGTCACACTTGCAGCTTTGTGCAACCTATATCCAATCAAAAGCAAGTATACAATTTTCCAACCAATCAGGTGCTGGTATAAAGATGTGTAGTTACCCGGCAACATGGGTTCATAGTTTCAGGGGTTTGTAGGTTTGTGTCCCTTGTGCATCACATGCTAATTCCATTTTCTCCACTTCCTGTCTTTCTGTGTTGGTTGTGTTTAGTAACGATAATAAATTGAATTATAAACGATAATAAAATTGATATATAAATTGAAAGTTGAATACCTTGCATAGCATAAGATTATGTGTGTTAAGTGTGTAATAATAATAAAAATAAATGTTTCCAATCATGTTTTATAAAGTCCCAAGTCACACTATTGGTTGAGCCAGTGTTGTTGTGCAGTATGCAATTACCTCACATGACTGAAGGACAAGATATAATTCCACTTGTAACCTTTTTGTATCTAGTTGTGGAAGGGCCCTGGTGAAACACTTTTAGTTGTTGTTAGATTTGGTGTTTTAAAATAGTGCAAATAAACACACATTGTTTTGGGGGGCATTTTGACAGTCGCAGTGAAATTGCTGCTACTGAATGGAAGGTGATAGTTTTAACAAGCTCACAGAAAAAATCAGACTGCCGAGAGGGAGAGCGAATGACAAGACATTTCTATCATGCTCTTGCCATGCAAAAGCATCGCAGAAGCAATTTTAATGAAATGCATCAACACACAACTCTTCAGAAAAAGGAGCATGACACTCACACAAGCAAAATTCTCTAGAAACCAAAATGTGACACAGTAAACACACCCGTTTGCCTCCTTCACAAACCTACCACACAAACAGAAGCACCACTGCAAAAATTGCGTTACCTCTGAAGTGTATTCAGAGTGATTGAAAATATAAAAAGCAGAATGAGGATTAGACAGGAAGAAAGAAGAGAAAAGAAATAGGAGGTTGCAGAGGGGTTAATAAACTGGAGCTGAGTTTGAGAGAATTACAGCCAAAACAACATCTTATAGCCTCTATTCAGAAGTGAATACGCTTTGAAAGACGGCTGCAATTTCAGTGTCGGTGTAAGCGTGTGATTTTCTGCTTTATTATTCTGCTTTATTTATCTGTATTTCTATCAATGTGTTCCAGTGTCATTAATTTAATTGTATGATAAAAGCAAAGCTCCATGAAATATTTGTTTATGTATTAGCAAACCATTTGTTACTTAATCAGTGTAATTTATGATTGAATACATTTATTAACATCTGCTAGGTATCTTTGTGTTTAAGACACATTATGGACTAAATATGTATCCTTGTGAATTAGCTAATAATTATTAAGCACACGCTGTACCACAGTAAAACCAGAAAATCCTTCTCTCTGACATTGTAAATATGAAACGAATGAGATTATCCAACAATATTTCAACAAATATATAAATATTTGCATAAATTGAATGGAAAGCTAGAAGAAAGCTAGGCTAACACATTTGGGATTGAATTTATTACTGTCACATACTGTTTTTTATGTAGCGCTGCTAATCACGTTTAACGGTCCTAAACAGAATCAAACCACTTTAAAGAATCAAAGAGGATACGGTCCAAAATATTACTTTTAAAGACACAGCTGGTATTGCAATAAAACCTATTATTGTGACACTGTTACAATACTAATACCAGGTAAAGTTTATAAGAATAAGTGTGTAAGATGTTTGAGTGTGTGAGTGTGATAACTTGATTATCAAATCTAAGTATAGTATAGTGAAGTATAAACTAGTTAATTGGTTAAGATGTATTTAAACATCAGGGCTATGTTTATTTTTGGCTCAGCTGTAATCCATATACAACACAAACATTTAATCAAAGTATCATTTAATGAAAGCAGTATTTGGGGGGAGTTTTGCTATCGTGAGGTTCCAGTATTTGTGTACAGTATTCATTGGTGTTTAGACACCAGTGTTCATGGGTGTTTGTATTTAAAAATGTTTTATAAATCTTTGGGTGAGCTTTAGATTTCTCTCCTCTGGGGCTTCAGATCATAAAACTGTTATATTTATGCATAATCCTAATTACAGTTAAATAGAATTCCTAAAGCACTTATAATAGGAAATGTGTATTGTTAAATATTAGCCAATAGCAACTGAAGGACCTGCCCTTCAGTTTTGCCTTGTAGCTAGCATACTCATTTTTTACCTTTTTTAACAATTTTTAGTATAGTGTATTAACTAAAAAAGTAAATTAACTAATAGTAAAGTTTATTATGATCTGCATATAGCTTCAGGCTGTAAGATGAGCGATCACACTTGTCGCCTTCATTTTCAATTTCGCACCAGTTCCTAATTGATTCTTCCCACAATGTTTGTTCTCTCACGACCTGGTTAAAGATACTGTTCACACAACCACTTACTCACCCACACAGTTACACACTGTTTACCTTTATCATCATTAACATTACCTACCTTTTCATTTGACCCCTGCTGTAAACACACCACTCACTAAGAAACATTAAACCTTTTTTACATGCAGACACATGCTTGTGCTTAACCGAAGGCTTTACTGTGGTTAGCCAGAAAAAATGTGTGTTGATCATGTGACCTTCCTGTTTTTTTTAACTAAAGCTTGTCAGCCAGAAATATGCCACTGGAATTAAGAAAATGAGATTTTCAGCTTTTGAATGCACCCTCACACAAACACACTTAGGAACACGGTTCTCTAGAGTGTGAGGAACTCATTCATAGTCCCCTACCAGCATTTTGGAGGATATAACGGGCCTTCAATGGGATTATGTACACAGATATATACGTGCTTGCATATAAACACAAATGTATATTGTTATGTAACAAATTTCAGCGGGCATGTGCTGTGTGGTAACAAACTTCACTCCCCATCTCAAGAGGCTCACTAGTACAGAACGTAGCCTTTAGCCGCCTTGTTAGCTTGCCTGAGTCTCATGCCAGCTTTGTCAGTTGTCCATAATCTGCTCTCAGACGTTATATAAACATAATATATTTGGACAGTTGTGTGTTGATGAAGAAGACACAACACACAGCAAAAAGGCACTGAAATATGTAAATATGCATTAAAAACTAAAGACTTGTTTTTTTTAAATGTGTGTCTTAAACCTCCCCCATCCCTCAATGCATTCATCAGCAAGTCATTACCAATCATAACCACTTTAATTAAATATACCAGTCTGAGGGTTGATTGAGGCCCACGTCTCATAATTACTTTTCCACTGCAGAACTATATTTGAGCAGAAGCTGAGATGTATGAAGACACAACTAATTTAACTAATTATGTATAGGAAAAGTCTGATCATTGTTGTGTAATGTGGTGCATGTTGTGCAGAGTGTAGGTTGTAAAGGAAGAGGACATACAAAACAAAGTTTATATCTTAAGGTGCCAAAACCTGAATTTTTGCAGGAAGCAAATTTAGTTGTCACTCCTGTAATACATTTAACAGAACCAGATCAAGAACTTAGAAGTGGAGTGACACTTGTGTTAGTGTGAATGCAGGAAAAACTGAAGCACAGTATACAGGGATATAGAGATTGACTAAAGGTGAAGTATGAACTTCAGGAAAATAGAGCAGAGCACCTGCTTTTGACCTAAAAGATCTCTTGGTCCATAGTGATACAGGTTCAAGTCTGGTCTGCACCAAGTCCTGATCCTATTTCCACTCATCTTTTCTGCCAAGGCACTGTTTTGTAAACAGGCAGGAAAATCTATTTTTTACTAAAGCATACTGACAATGTAAGGATTTACATGTAACAGGAGAATTTAATAACAAGCTTGTGATTCTTGTGTAAATACAGTTATGTCTCCTCTGTGGCATATTATAAACAGATTTTTATTGCATATATATGCAGCTTCAAAGCTTGAATAATGCATCGTCTAGGCTGCCTTTGCAGGGTAAATAGTCAAAGAGACTAGAACTTGAGAAAGAACTTGGCTCAACCATTTTTGTAAAATGAACCAATAGGAAGAAAAAGATACAGGAAGTCTAATAAATACATTTTTCGAGATATAAAATTAATGTCCAACTGTGCAAAGATAATTAGCGCCATACAGAGAAGAATTGAAAGGCACTAAAACAAATTAAACTCAAAATATAATGGGAGAAAACAGAGGGAAGGAAAATCAATATTACCTTCCACACCAGAAAACGTTGTGGTCATGATCCAATTTGTCCAGATTGTTGTGCGCTGAGCTTTGCCATCTGATGTTTGTATGTTTCCACCCCTTTCACAAACAAACAGATGTTTTAGGTCTGAATCTGGTATTGATTAGTTTGCTCTGGTTAAACAGCTATGAGGATTGAGGGAGTTTTGGAAGTACCCAGAAATACTTTTTTAAAGAGTTGTGTGTACATGAGAGGATTATATGGGAGACATAAATGTATTCATACACTTTATACACATATGTATTTTTATGCCGGAATTAAATTAATCTTTCATTCAGTTGAAGTGCAATGTGGCAAAACTATATGGATACATTAAACCAATTTTGGCAAAATTAGAAAGAAATTACTGTTTAAACACCTGCATTGAACACATACATGTAGAATGAATTAGGAGTAACTTTGCCCTGTGAAGATGTGATCTGTGTTTGTCCATGTGCGTCATTGATTCACCTAAGAAAAATAGTTTGTCGGTTCTTCAGCATGAACTGGGAGTGAGGAAATCTCTCCAGTCACTGCCAGCGCTGTAAAGCACAGCCCACCAATAAATACCAACCTGTTGGACGTTCTAAAAGCTGTGAGGAGAGTCAGTAGGACCATTAACCCAGCGGAGCATCTTAACATTCACCTGGGCTCTGCTGATACTTAATGTCCAACCCGCAGCCCACCCATTATTATCTGGACTGTTTCTAAGAATTGATTTGCAGTCTCTGTGCTGTGTGTGCCCTGCAAGTGTGGGTGTTGGGAGCAAATATCAGTATCAACGTATGCTGTATTAATGTAATCTATTCTATGTCTGTGTGTCTGTCTGTCTGTCCATCATGCTCTCTCTTATTTTATTAATGTATTCGTATAGCTTAAAATGAAGATGCTATGGCCCATTCACACAGGTGAAGGAGTGCATTTGTAGTGTGTGAGTGAAATAGTGATGGATTAATTACAACAGTTAATCGGAGCAGTAATTAAGGAAACAGCGGGACGGTGATGTGTGCGCTCTAATTTATGACCTGTGCCGCAGGGGCTGTTCTCCTGTGCCGCTGTGATGTATGCACGTGTGTGCACGAGTGTGTTTCTGTCACTATATCAGGTTTATGACTCATACATCAGATTCTATCCCCCCTTTTGTTGGTGTCATAAAACAGCTTATATTGTCACACTAAGGTCGATTCATAACTCACCAATTTTACTCAATAGAGATTTCAGTTGAGAAATAAAAGAGCACATGTTTGCTTGGTGTGTGTGTGTGTGTGTGTGTTTTGTGTGTTTGTGTGTGTTCAGAAGTACCAAACAAGAAATATTTACTAGCATTGGTTAAAGAACCTGGATAAACAGTCCAGTATCACCTAATCACAGCATTTAGATTAATGATGCATTTCAGTTAATGATGAACATCAGACCACTGGATGGTGCAATTAACCAATCTAGTATTTTAAGGAACTGTAAAAAAAATCTGTTTTCTTGTATGATGTTACTTTGTGGAGCTACAAAAACTATAGAGATGGTTACAGAAAAACATGCTGTTTTCAGCCTAATTAATGTGACGCATATTTTTAAATATTGTTAGATAAGTTTTTGTTTTCTTTTTTGTTCCTTCATGAGTTCCCCTCTGTATGTATGATAAAGAATTTTCACTCTTGTTTTCTCTCCCTCATTAGCTCAGAAACATCTGTGTGTTTATAGAGAACACAGAGCATCTCTTGAGGAAAGCTTTGAAGAGGACACACAGGCTAATCGCGTCACAGATGGCTTTAATTGCTATTTCTTCTCATTTCAGTACATAACAAATGCCACAAGTAAAAAGTCTGTCAGGTCCATGTACTACCCTTAAGTACATCGAAGGAAACTTGTGAAGCATGTGACATAGAGAGATATACATCTTAACAGCGTTACATGTTTGTGAACAAATGCTTTTGTGTTAGCGTTAGCATACTCCATAAACATCTGTGCAACTTCCATCTCTCTCTCAGGAGTCACTTCATTATTGTAGAGGAGTGACACAATAGCAGTCAATCACACAGTGCATGGTTTTGCTTGTATTACAGTCATTAATAAACCCTCAAAAAATAGTACTCTGTATTTTTTTCTGACACCTTCACTTCATGATTTAACCCAGTAACTGCTAGTGTATGAATTTTAGAAAGGTGTCATCCCAAATTGTACACTTAAGCTTATTTTATACACAGAAAAGATCACAATGTATTGTCTACTAACTTTAAAGTGTTTTTCTCCACCTTTATATGTGTTTAAGGGTTGAAATAGTTTGTATTTTAATGCATTGTTAGTGTGAACACATAATTCACACTGTTTATACTACAAAATTGTTATTGTATAATAAGAATGCAAATTTTGATAATAAAAGAACAAAATAAAATCTAACATTTAACCCTTTTTCTGTCTTCCAACAGGTATTGTCTCTAACAAGTATTGGGAACAAATTTAACAATATAAAAAAACTATTATTTATTTGCCACATTAGAGGTTTTGATCTTTTAACGTTCTCTTATGAGATTAAGGAGGCTTTAGAGAGTATAAAAACATTTATCAGTATAAGAAAACAACTATGACTCATTTGACTGCTGACTTTGATTTCAACAAACGCTGCTAAATATAAATCTCAGTCACTGTCTGTTAACCGATTTAGTAAGATTCAAGGACAAAATATGGAGAAACACACTAATTATCAAGACTAGACTACTTATTAATACTTTGGTGTTGATTTTGAATGTCAGGAATATTTTTATGTACCAGGACCAAAGGTGTGTTTTGGTAGCTTTACCCAGTGTCTAATGAATGCAGAATCAAAACTAAAAACCTTTCACACATTAAATCAGCATCTTTTAACAGCCTCTCACCAGACTGAAATCTAAGGAATAGCCCACTAGCTGGCAAACTTCTGTATATTTAGGTCGGCACCTAATCCTGAAAAGGATTTTACCAGATTTTACAGTTAATCCTGTTGCAACGAAAGGTGAACCTTTATTAAGCTTTGTGGGCAATAATGAATGACATGAATTATATATATAACCTTTGGTATGAAATGGTATCTGTGGGGTTCCTAATAAACCCTGAAAAGCTCCATAATTAGCCATTTTCAATTTGCACTCGATCACTAATTCTGATACCCGCTCTGTAATTCAATGAGGAATTTCATTAAAGTCTATTCACGTTAGGTGTTGATTATATTGCTGAATGACATGGGGACAATTGTGGCTCACTTAAGGCTAGTAAGTGTGAGCACTCCCCACAGATCTAATCACACAAGCGAACCACATGCACAGACTGTGAAAACATGCCCATTCGCCGCTGCTCCTTCTCTAATGACATGGAAACAGAATTTGTGCAGTAATTGTCAAGCCAACTTTTGTCGTGAATGAATGAACTATTGATATTTCAACTTGGTTTCTTATCTTTCAGATCTGAGCAGATTATCCGTGATATCAATTTTATATGTAAATTGCTTTGGCTGGTGACCGGGACGATGAATTTTTCATCAGTTTGATGGAATATTATCCATTCTGAAGAGAAAAAGTTATTAAACTACAGTCAAATGATCAGTATACTTGCTCCATTTTGCGGTCAATTACATTAACCGATTTATTACGATTTCAATCTGTTCAAAAAGAAAACCATGCATTTTAATTTAGCTATTGTCTGTCACTGCATTGTAGATTCATTCGAACACTCAGGTGAACGTCGAATGCAAATAGTCAATTTTTCATATTGGGCCTTTAATAATTCCTTGTTATATATTAAATCACAATAAAGACACACAAATCAAGAAAAAAAACTGTCTGTTTGAGATTGTGGGAAATGTGAGCATATATGCAGAACATACATCTAAACTGTATGTTTTGAACAGTTTTAAGTCTCATAATTGCTCACTGCATATCTGAAGTCTGTACAAACGGTATAGAAAATATTAAGTGACACAACTTTCATACTTTCATGCTTAATAAAAATAACCAAAGGTCTCCAGAGGTTAATTGTGGGTCTACCTTTCTCTCACCTTTCTCTGCTGAAATTGGAGACACGTGTGAGAGAAAAATGAGAGACGGAGTGTTTGATGTCATGAAAGCAGTGCTACAGATGGAGCCCAAATAAAGCCCCATTAGTCTAAATTAGTCCATCACACATCTGCACTACAGGGAAGCTGATTTTTTTTAGCACACAGGGCTTCTCTGAGTGTCAGGCTAATCCGCGGTGTACATTTATTAGATGCTAACCTTTATCTAACCAGGAGGCATGTTAGCCTAAGTTGAAAACCCCATTTTAAAATGATGACTGGTATGACAGACAGATCAAATGACTGATTGAATTTTACACTGCCATCAGTGAATCTATTCCCACCTAATCAATCACTGTCTGGTTTGGGGCCACATCTGCCCACACCAAGGACAAGCCATGGCACATTATTAAATCTGTAGAACACATTATAAGTTTTGCCAGGCTTCTCTTAACAACCAGAGGGCAAGGAGGAGAGTAAGAGGGACCAAAGTCCAGCACCCGCCCCCCTTTCCACGCCAGTAATCTGCTTTTCCCTTGGCAAAAGACTGAGGTCAAACTGAAAAAGACAAGCGTAACTACTGCTATCACAGCAATAACAGCCCTCTCACTGACACTCAGAGATACTTTTGACATTACCCATAATACATGTAGACTACCGGTCAAATGTTTAGGATCACTTGATGAAAATGTTTCTTATGATCTTACAAAAATTTTAATCTTTAAATGTTTGAAATTACTTGTGTTGGCAAAAATACAGTTGTGCCAACATATAAATTTATTTGGTTGGGAAATATATATTTGAAAATATGGATTACTTGGACCAAATATGGAATAAAAAGCAATCAAGAAGAGTTGATCTTAAACCTTTGACCAGTAGTGTCAAAACCCAGCTCAAGTATGGTAATATAGCTCTATATATTCTACCCACTCAACTGATCATTTGCATCATTTCTGTAATGTTTTTGGCCACTGTGTGGATGTTTTTCCATTACATCACCATCAAAACTAATTCTGGCCTGTAACCATAGCCAGCAAAACTTCTTATCGCAGAAATAATCTGTTGTAATATTTGTAATGGTTAGATTATTTAGATATAGCCCTTATTAATGTCCCAGCACCACCTGGTGGTGGCCTGTATTTATTTAGTTAGTTACGTTAGCTGTGGTGAATCGTACAGGATCTCAGCCACACCAAAGCGCCGTTTAGGTAGACCAAACTCTTGTTAAATGTCATTAAGTTCCTACTGAATGTAAACATCATTTATCAGGGTATTTAGAGGCAAAGAAGACAGTCAAATTATACTGACTTTCTTTGTAGTATGTATGAGGGCACCCAGAAGGCCAGATTGTGCATCTCTGCATATCTCCGGGGGGTCCAGCTGCAACCGCTCACTAAAGAGCATCTCTCCCATAGTGAGAAGATGAAAAAAAGGAGTTTGTTGCATAGCAATCTTGATTTAGCATCTGGATGTGTTTTTATTTTTTTATTTAAGTTATTTTACAGTTAAATATGCCAGTGGTAATAGAGAGCACATTTCAATTGTTTACTAATGCCACATCCATTTATTCATCTGGCAGAAGCTTTCTACCAGTTGAGCTACAAGAACACACAGTTGGTATAAAATAGATATCCAATAGACATTGGTGACCTCTTGGAGTTTCAGACTTTATCGCTCCATTTCTCAACTGAAGTCATAAAGTAATACATTTTTTTAATACAGTTCTACAGGTTGCATCAATGTTTATATGAGTTGATAAAGATTTATATTTAACTAATACATTTTGTAGGATTACACACATGTAGACACAGTGGCACTTTTCACACAGTAAAACCACACATTTCAGATGTTCTTCAGAATTTGATGTATTGACTGAAGTACTGCTAAACTAATGATGTATTTGTTCCGCTAGTCTCTGGTCTTGCCTCAGCTGGTTTGTAGGTCTAAATGAAAGTGAACCATGAGGACATGCTCAATTATTGGCCACATAAATCACACTTAATCTTCAGTACAATGTTCACGTTCCAACCCTATCATACTCTTCATTACACCCAGTTAACACAACCAATCTCATTTTCTATTGCTCTGGTTTTCTACTTATATTTGTACTGAACAGAAAAGGGCTGGTGGCAGGATATTAATCAGAATAGCAAAATTCAAAAGTAGTTTGTAAGAAAAACATCTGTAGTGCAACTTAAAGTTTGTGTCAGTAAGCCACAGAGTAAAATCACAGTTACACTTGAAAGATTTAACTTACAGTATCTCAGTCTATCTCCTGATCATCTAAATGTCTACAAATGTAATAAATATTTAAGACCTACCTAAAAAATAGTGCCATAAAGCAAAACGTTGAAACCTTAAGCATTTGTGATTCCCCACACCCCCAACGGAGTCCACGGTGCATTCTGGGTAACTCCCACGATGCATCTATGAGTGGGCAGCTGGTTTCAGCAATTTGGAGCAAGCAGATGGTTGTAATTGTCTCTGTCAGTTATGCTTGGGTGGAAAAGGTAAAGCAGAAGCTTAGCAAGCAAACAGCGATCATATGCTGAGGTTTTGTTCGAATTCACACCGTACGCCTGCGCATACCCACGCCCTACTCTAATTCTCCACAGTATGTACATGTACTGCAAATATAAACATAACCCAAAAACTTCTGTTTCCTTTTCTTTGTAGCTGATTGCAGAACAGTGACCTGATGGGCTCTCTGAGAAATGTCTCACATGCTGTTACATTACCATATCTGTAATCTAGAACATTCCTCATGTGGTAATGATGTAAATAACTGTGATACAAACATTGGGGGAGGTCTCAATTAACATATATTATAAATCTAGTCTTGCTTTTTATCAATGACATTTTAAAGATCAAAACAGGTTTGTGTTTGTTCTAGTCATAGACTGCATAGGATATACAAACTCCAAACCGTGCCTCTGATACTACTTGTTATAGCTGTTTGTTTGGACATGAGCATGTTTCAAAGAGAATTATTTATTGCCTTCTCTACTGTTGTTGGTTTTTTTATTGGTTTTGCCTTTCGTTTAGAGCCCAGAGGCTAATGTCAGCCTTGGTGTAATGGAATTTGTCCCTTTGCATTTAAACCGAAGAAGTGAAGTCCATGAGGAAACACACACAGGGGACATGCAGCTCTATTTTGCCCATCAGTACAACAACGGCTACCTCCTGAGAGAAAGTGTGAGGAATAGGCTTTGATCTAGAGTGTGTGTGCGTGTGTGTGTGTGTGTGTGTGTGTGTGTGTGTGTG
>JBAJNP010007629.1:0-22094 GCA_036877545.1 Yasuhikotakia modesta | reverse complement strand
GAGTGCGTCTCCAGCTCGGATGTGGACAGTTTGCGGCACTCACGCTCCAGACTCAACATCTACAAAGCTCTGTCCAGCCCGTCCCTCATCGCCCTGTCCAGCGAGGACCCGTTCCTCACCGCCTTCCAGCTCAGCTGGGAACTCCAGGAACTTAGCAAAGTGGAAAACGAGTTCAAGGCTGAGTACGAGGAACTCTCCTGTCAGTGTAAACGCTTCGCCAAAGATCTCCTGGACCAGACCAGGTCTTCTCGCGAGCTGGAGTTGATCCTTAACTTCCGTGATGACATCAACCTTCTGCAGGACGAGGCCACCAATGAGCTCGCTCGCCTGAAACTGGCCATCAAATACCGCCAGAAAGAGGTACAGATTATATCTGTGATCAACACGTTGAAAAGGAAGGAAGGAAAGAAAGAAAGAAAAAGGAAAGAAAGGGAAAAGAAAGAAAGAAAAATCATCATCCATGCTCAGAAAATATGGCGATGGCGATAGAGAGACTAATTTTGGAATTGCATATTTAATTTGTCAAGATTTTAGCATCTTTGTCACTTGTATGCATGTATGTTTAATGACACCATGTGCTGAAGATGTTCTTGTTATTGTGTGGCCACCTTTTGGTGGTTTGTGCATATTACATCCTCAGTATTATTTGATGAATATGTGTTTCATTTACTTGCTTACTGGCTACTTTGATAAACCAGGTGATGTGTGTTCTTGATACTGTATGTACTCTCAACACATAATGACACTAATCCTTTCTGTGCCCGTGTTATTTTTATCCACAATAACACGCTTTTTGGAAATGGCAAATGGTCTCTCCAGCACTGATAATACAACTGTTACAGTGTCCTCAATTAAACCGTACATGTGCGTGTCCATTATAACATCTCTGGAGATTGGATCAGATCGAGACCACCTTGTGTTAGCCCACCACCGCTATTTCATTGTTAGATTTTAGGATTGTTGGAGATTTTTTCATTCACGTATTTAAATTGTTAGCTTATAAGAAAGAAAGTTTCACCTGGCTGTTTGTAGTGCTTCTGAAGGGCAACGTTTGTATGTTTTGGCATCTTTCCTTGTTATATTTGAACAGATTTAGGCTTCAGTGTTTTCAGTCTGCTAAAATCCTTCTGTAAACAATGAACCCTTCCAATGCTGTGGGACTACAGGGGCCAGATGTTTGGCAGGGGCGTATATATCATAACTAGTCCTCTAAAACAGGTGATAAACCCTCTGTTAAACAGATGAAGAAGATTAACCTGTATTTCAATGTGAAATCTGGTGTTTAAACAGAGACCTGAAAAAATAAAAGCATTTGTATTTTACTTGAAGTTTAAAAAAAACTAAATGAATGCAGTTGCTGTACAAAAGCTGCTGTACAGTGTTAAAAACCTTCAAAAAACGTTACTGCAAGAATTGAAACATTAGCCGACATTCTCTGAACGTTCCCTTTTACCTGGGAACACAATGTTATACTCCTGGCTAAAACTGGCTGTTTTAAACATTACTTGAACATTTTTGTTGCATAATGGAAATGTTGGATAAACGTTCTTACAACCTGAAATGGTTTGTGGTGGTGAGACACATGCCGCAGACGGACTGTATTTGATTGCTCTGCGTGCTTCATTTGTTTAGTTCTGAACACTGTTATGCTGTTTTACAGAACTGTTCTGGTGATTGAGGAACAGACTGTTTGGTGCTAATCGCTCCTGACAGAAACACTTAACGTTCATCTCAGATTTGCCCTCATCGCTCTCGGACCGGCCGCTGTGCTGTAATGAGGATGCATTTGGTTGTAATTGGGTTAGGTTTCCACCCACCTCGCTTGACATTTCAGAGGCTTCATTAATGCCTCAGGAGATCTCAGGAGACGATGAAGAGAGTTAAATTACAGTTGCAGGCAACAGCTGTGGAACCAAACATATTGTAATGCATGTTATGTGACCGACAGAGGGTTGTTTTTAATGTTTTATTATTGCAGAAATTAAGTTTTGAGCAACAGGTGGTGTTGTCACGACAGGCGTATGGTACTACGGTACTTAAAGTTCTGCTCGTACCGTTATAATCTGTGACAGTATGAAACACATTCTGTGTAATTTTACTTTGAAACCATAAAAATATGGAGAATATAAGAAACTATGTGATTTGTCAACTCGTTTTCAAACCACCTGTTCGTACTTTAACAGCGGTCTACCATTCCCTGTGTTTTATTGTGTTTCTGTCAGTTTGTAGCCCAGCCGAACTGCCAGCAGCTGTTGGCCTCTCGCTGGTACGATGAGTTTCCTGGCTGGAGGAGACGTCACTGGGCTGGTAAATTCATCACCTGTGTCTTCATCGGTCTTCTCTTCCCTCTGCTGTCCATGTGTTACCTGGTGGCACCCAAGAGCCGCTACGGCCTCTTCATCCGCAAACCCTTCATCAAGTTCATCTGCCACACGGCCTCATATCTGACCTTCCTGTTCCTGCTGCTGTTGGCCTCCCAGCACGTGGTCTCCAACGATCCTCATCGCCAAGGTCCACCAGCCACCACGGTGGAGTGGATGATCTTGCCTTGGGTTCTAGGTATCTTCATTACCACGGTTGCGGCTATTGTTGGGTTTTAATTGTTCGGAACGTTATGGTGAAACATTTTATCTGTGTAACTTCTCTGTTGGTCTGTTCTGCTCTCAGGTTTCATATGGACGGAGATCAAGCAGATGTGGGATGGAGGTTTTCAGGACTACGTTCATGACTGGTGGAACCTCATGGACTTTGTGATGAACTCCTTGTATCTCGCCACCATCTCACTAAAGATTGTTGCCTTTGTCAAGGTGCTTTGAGTCACAGCTAATTAATCTAATCTAACGTCTCCTAGTAAATATATGTGAACACTTGATTGGTTTTAGGGATTAGTAGTAGTTCTGATATGTAGATGGGGTTAAAGACATTTACCAACCAGTTCTGTCTTCTCTACTAACAGTACAGCGATAGCAAACCCAGGGAAACGTGGGAAATGTGGCATCCAACCCTGGTGGCTGAAGCTGTTTTTGCCATTGCCAACATCTTCAGCTCGCTGCGGCTCATCTCACTCTTTACCGCCAACTCCCACCTCGGGCCTCTGCAGATATCGTTGGGTCGGATGCTCCTGGACATCCTGAAGTTCCTCTTCATCTACTGCCTGGTGCTTCTAGCCTTCGCCAACGGACTCAACCAGCTCTACTTCTATTACGAGACCAGCGACGAGATGAGCTGCAAAGGCATCCGCTGTGAACGTCAAAACAACGCTTTCTCAACGTACGTTTGGGGCTTTGCCAGCAAAATGATCTATATTTAATTTCTAATACAGCAGCATGGTAGATCACAGTAGAAGGTGCCTAAAAACGTCACTGTTGAGTCTAACCTAAAACCGCTCCTTCTGGTTTGGTGTTTCTTCTGGTTTTCAGGTTGTTTGAGACCCTGCAGTCTTTGTTCTGGTCTATTTTTGGGCTGATCAGTCTGTATGTGACCAATGTTCAAGCTGACCACAAGTTCACAGAGTTTGTTGGTGCCACCATGTTTGGAACGTATAACGTCATCTCACTGGTGGTTCTTCTCAATATGCTGATAGCTATGATGAACAATTCCTACCAACATATCGCTGTAAGTTCATGAAATGAAGGATTTATTGATTGACTGTGTGTTGTTACCTAGAAACCTAACAGGTTTGGTTTTGTATATTTGTGATTATTAAATAGGCTTTGTAGTTTGTTCTCATGTTACTTCCTAGCTAATAATTTTATGTTATAAGAATGTTTACCTTATGTTTGTCTTAAAATGTTACCGTTTGGTTATAAGAACATTATTCAAACTTTTAAAAAAACGGTGGCTTTCAAACATATCCAGAATGTTCTTATTGAGTCATTAGTGGAATATAATGAGTAAAATTAAAAAAAACATCCTATCATTGTTACCTGAAGAGTGTTTTTGATACCTTTGAAAGAACTTTGAGAACATCAGCCAGAACATTAGCCAATGTTCTGAGAACGTTCTTTGTTATCTGGGTCAGTTCTTGACACACGTCTGATAGTTACTGCTTTCAGACGAGAGCATCCAGCACTATGACTGTAGGTGCAGTTCCTCTGTTGTGTGTCTGCAGGATCATGCTGACATTGAGTGGAAATTCGCCAGGACTAAATTATGGATGAGTTATTTTGAGGAGGGGGGAACGCTGCCACCCCCGTTCAACATCGTCCCCAGCCCCAAATCTGTGTGTTACCTCATCACCTGGGTTAAGGTGCATGTTTTCAAGAGGAGGTCAAAGCGCACCGAGACGTTTGGGACGTTGGGGGTGAGACTAAAAAAAAACACGTTCTTCATGTTTCATGTTTGAATGCTTCAGTTTGGGCCTGTCAGAATATTAATATGGTACAACATTTAAGGATGTTCACAATAAGAAGTAAATGTTTGACAGATTCCAAAGTTTCCATCCTGTGATATCATAACAAACAGATTTAAGAAGTGTTTCTTATTTCTGGCCCTTCAGAGAAGAGCTGCAGAAAATGTGAGACTCAACCACCAGTATCAGGTATCTTACAGTCTCAGTCCATTCAGTGCTGTTGCTCCACATAGCTGCATTTAAATGAGTGTTTCCTCTGATTGTTTATATGTTTATTTTGTTTTTATGAAATGCAGGAGGTTCTGAGGAACTTAGTGAAACGATACGTTGCTGCCATGATCCGAGACGCCAAGACGGAGGAGGGACTCACAGAGGAGAACTTTAAAGTGAGTTTAAATTAAAAACAATTAAAAACTCTTACTGACACCTGCTGGTGTGGATGCAGCATCACAAAAAAGCCAAGGTTACAGATAATATGAGTTTCATTGTGCTGTCACATGATTATGATCACCATCTAGCAGATTTTTCTCTTCATCATCTCTCATTCCTCTGCATGAGTCTTTATCTGCATGAGTCTTCAATTATCTGCAGTGCTCAGTGTTTTATTAAAACATTAATAAACGTGAGCTTTGGCTTTAACAGGAGCTAAAGCAGGACATATCCAGCTTCCGTTACGAGGTCGTAGGAATGATGAAAGGCAACCGGAAAAGTGTTTATAACAAGCCGGGAGCAGACGTTTGTAACGCGCCTCACTCCGGCGGTTCATCGCAGTCCTCAGCTCTGAACACTAAACTGGATTTATGTGACGTCACCACGATTCTTCAACTACAGAAGCCTGAGGAGACCAGAGAGTCTGTCAGCTGTCTGGCCAATGGCTCAGCCGTGGCTCTGGAGGAACCCACGCCTGAAAATAAAGCCCAGCAGGACTTCCCGAAGGAGTTCTCAGATCTCAGGTTGTTTCCGAAGATTCCCAAACAAACGGACCTTTTCCTTAACCCGAATAATATCTACTCGCTCGCAGAGGAAGAGAGTGAGATTGGTTCTGATACATCTGACTGGACCAGACAGCAACCGGTGGAGAAACCTCTGTCAGAAGAGGCTGAGAAGAAAGAAAATGAGTTGAAGGACCTGATGAAGAATGAGGAACCTGTGTTAGAAGATCAAGAGAGAATCTCCACATGAACTGTAGATGAACTTGTCCTTACTGTACTTACTGTAACTGAGGGGCATCTGATTACAGTATAATAGAGGAACTGTATCCGTTTTAACACACTGAAGTAAAGATGGACCAATCGGCTGGATTTGCAGGAAGTCTGAGTTTTCAGAAGACAACCTCAGACTTGTCACTGTTTCAGGACAATCTCTCACAGGACCACAGATGCCAGCATATATAAACCCTCTTTAGCAGAGAAAACTCTAGATTAAACTGTTCAATCATTTTTATTTGAGGTTATGTGATATTTTCCACACCAATCCTGCACCTTTCTGAAGCAGTTTGGAAGCAGTGTTATTTATGAAGCTGGCGTCCTGTGTATTTTATTGTGTTTAGTTGCTACTGCAGATGACGCGTTAAACAGTTTTGACAACTATGCAATAAAAGTAAAGCATTTAATATAGTAAAAGTACAGCACACATTATCCAGTCATGTTACGTCTCAGCTGTGTCTGAGTTCAGCAGACCACATGACATTCAGTAAATCAAGTGTGGTTATTTTGTTAAAAACCTGCGTTGTGTTACAGTGAGAGTGTTTCTCCACCCCATACAAATCTCTCGATATGTTTAATTAATTGTTAAGAATGATGTAAAGCAGACGCTGAAATAACAGTCGTTTATTATATTTATTATGTTTTGGAAAATGAAAGTATAAACAGTTTTGGAGAGTTTTTCAGTGTCGCTTCTCACCTTTGTCATTTTTAGCTGCAGGTTGTCCATTTCTGACACGTGTGATTTATATTGCAGCGGTCGCAACCCTCGACGCGCATCATCCCTCGTGTTCTCATGGCAACACAGTGGCTGTTTCTGTTCTTTAATTGATGGGCTTCACGGCTGTTTCTTTATCTCACGTCACGTCATGCTGTTTCCTATTAACACACAATACATTCCCAGCAGAGGGTTTCTGCTCGACTGCTCTGCTGTTAAAATCAACCACAATTATGGTTACATGCAGAAGTTTGGTAATGTTTACAGTAAGATTATAGGATTGTGTATGTGCAAACTTTCTTCAGCTATAATGAGAATGTTATAAAGAGATGATTCACGTACTCTGTTGTTTCAGACTCGTCTGGTTTTCTTCTGTGCAACACAAGAGATGTTAGAGGATTTGTGACTGACAGCACCAGTCATCATTTAAATGTGAAAACATCTTCAAAGTTCCTCTTGTGTCTCAGAATAAAGTCTGTCTGGTTTGTTACTGACCGAATTTTTGGGTGAACTCAGCTTGTAACTGTGATGATGAATCAAGGCTTCAGGTGTTGGGCACACGTGGTCAGAGAAAGTTGAGTTTTAACCCTGTTTCCAGAGTTCTGGAGCCTCTAGAACGTTTGAATAATTCACAAAAAGAACCTGCTGTGTATTACTCTGTTTTTACTGTTTTTCATTTATATCTGGTGATGTTCTGCAGATATCTGTTTACCACAGACTCTCTGCAGCATGAAGGGATTATTGTCTGTTTTAAAACAACATTACTCAGAAGAACCCACATCTTGTTTAGTTCCAGTGGTTGTAGAACCTTCACAGATGTCTGAGGTCATCAGGAGAGAAGAAACTCTTCAGGTACTGCATGTCGTCTCTGTGTTGTCCACAAGGTGGAGCTATTATCTAGAGTTTGTGATGGATACAATCTGCTTTGATAGTTATTGCGTTTGTTCACATGAGTGATTCAGTTACAGACACTGATCTGAGCTCTGCAAGGTTTGAGTTTATTACTGTCAGTATGTGGATATTTGGAGTCAAGCCATGAAAAAATATAAAACCGGTTTGTTTTTTACTCTCCCAGCTTTGGATTTGCAGAATTTTATACCATGTTTTTCTTTGTGGAAATACTTTCCTCCATAGTTCACAGGATTAGCCACAGATTTCCTTTAAAAACACGCTCATGGTTTTATTTTGGCCTAGTGCTCTTCTTTAATGTACAGTGGAGTCCAATAGTCTGAGAGCACTTTAAAATTCACATTATTCCAGTTTTGAATGCTGACACCAAAGCAAGCAGAAAAAAAATCTTTTTCTCCTAAACTTTTCTTTGAATTTGTATGCTAATAACTTAAGTGAAATGTTTTTCATTAGTGGTCTCTGATATTTGGACCCCAGTGCGTTCAATCACAACTCATGATTTGTTCTGAAATCACTGTTCTGCAAATGTTATTAAATAGCAGATGTCAGCGGTACTGAACAGTGATTATCAGGAGCAGTCGTGGTTTACTTGTGTGTGTATGTGTTGGGATTGAGTGTGTGTGTGTTGGGATTGAGTGTGTGTGTGTTGGGATTGAGTGTGTGTGTGTTGGGATTGAATGCCACACACTTGTGCTGTGTGTGGATCTGTTGTAGATGATCTCACAGACGCTGGTGGACGGGAGAGGCTGGAGCAGACGTCTCAGCCGGACTATATAAGACGTCTCCCCTCAGCTGAAGCCCATTTTCCTCTGAGTCTCACGGCAGGTAAAGCAGGGATGAAACTTCTAATTTTATCCACTTTTGCACTTTTTGTGCTTTCAGTGTTTGATCAGGCAGATTCTTCAGCGTATGATAAGATCGTCGCTCACAGTCGCATCCGGGCCAAGAAAGAAGGGTGAGATGATTATATATTCTGAAGTATTAATTTTCTCTGTCTATTATTATTTTTTCATTATTTTTTATAGCTTATGTTTTACTCAATTTCAACTTGTCTCTCTTGCAATGTTTAGGCAAGTTTAGTTGCATTGAGGAACAATTTATGAATTTCAAAAGAAGCATTAATTAATTTTTATCATTAGCAGGTTTTGTTTTTTCTTTTGCTTGTTTAATAATCACTGTCTGTGGGAAATCTTTTATATTATTACAGTGAATTAGCAGCTCAGATGGTTTAAAGTTTGTTTGATTCTAACAGCCATACATCAGTGCCAAACTGAAGAGAATCATTGTGCAGTCAAGAAACATTTAAGCACTTTAAACTTCACATCTTTGTTTTCATCCGTGTATCTGTCACAATAATTTATCATTTCCACTTTTCAAAATGTCAGTTTTTCCAATTTTTAAAGTGGTCACAAAGAGTGCAGTTATTTTTCAGGCGGTCGTTTCGGCCCTTGCTTTATTTTCCAGACTGCAGGCTGTTTGTTATCGCAGCCGTATTTCATCTTGTGTTCACCTCTGTGCAGACCGAACGTCTGCGCTCTCCAGCAAGTTGTGGGGACAAAGAAGAAATACTTCAGCACCTGTCGGAACTGGTACCAGGGGTCCATCTGTGGAAAGAAAGCGTAAGTGTGATGGTTTTGGGTTTCTGGGGGCTGTCACAAATCTCCTCTTCTCGACAGAAACTGGGACGCTCCAGCTGCGTCTCCGCTGGTCAGAGGTCAGAGGTCGCAGTCCCAGCCAGTGAGACTGCGTGCAGATTTCCACCAACACATGATTTCCTACTTAAGAGTTTCTAAAAGCTGAGGGCCAATATCTTGGGGCCCTCAGCTCTTATTTAAAATGCCTCTTTTCCAAATGTTTCTCCAAATTATCGGGAGTGCCTGAGTTCAACACATCTGCCAAAACAAGGCAATAAAATAAGGGATAACAAGAAAACCTGTTACTGCGTTACACTAGAGATGTGCTGGGCAGTGACTGGGTTCCATGAGTCAGTCGCTTGTGCGCTGAGGGCTGCAGAACCTTTATTAGCATGAAATGGAAAGACCTGCTGTCTGGACCTTCTGTCTGTGAGCAATGAAAGCTAGAGGTCTCACCTGAGCAGTTGACTTGTGTTGAAACCTTTCCTCACGTTTTTGTCCAGGGGTGGAAACACAGCTGACCGTAAGGTGAGAATTAAAACTTAAAGATGTATGAAACAACAATAAAAATCTTGCAGGCTCTGTCTTGTAGGACCGACAGTGAAGGTCTGGCTGCAGTAATGAGATGCTGAGATGGTTTTTGGAGGCCATCAGGTCAGCTACAAGTGTTGATACATATTATGTCCCCGGTTTCAATTTATTTTTCCGTGGTTGGAAAAGAGAAAATATGTTAACATTAAAAGGTTTCCCCGTAGTGTAATGTTGTGCTTATGACCAGATGTCACCAGTGTGAGGTGTCTCCTGATGTTCTCCTGATGTCCTTCAACCTTCTTGTCCTGCTCCTGCCAGGTTTCCATCAGTCACAGCAGTTCTGCGGCAGGAGATTTCAGAGATTTCTGCTTCTCTTGCAGTTTTGAATATATGAAAGCCACAGCAAACTGCAGAGAACTTTCTGTGTGCTCAGCAGACTGATGAGAGTCTGGCAGTCTTTACAAATATCTGGTTTAGTGTGAGTAGTTTATGTGAGTCGACTCTTCCAGAGAAGAATGATATCTGGTGTTGATTTCTCTGTATGCAGGTGAGGGACGACTGGAGATCACAGGTTTATGGGTGTGATAATTCACAAGAATATCTGGTGTCTTGTTGAAATGTGTTGTGGACCCTTGATCTGAGTCACCAGGGATATACTGAATTACATATCTCATTAGAGGGGGAGGTTTGACTCCCCCTCTAATGTGATTACAGTGTCTGAAACCCCTCGGCTGTGGAACAGGAGTCATGTTTTCCTCCCAGTTGTGGAGGAGATGTTTTGGAAGCTTGTTCTCCTCCGGTTGAGCGTGTGGAGCTGGAGCGGACCTCCAATGATCTCATCCAGATCTCTGAACTTCCTTCCTGCTTTATTTCAGTGTAACCTCAGTTCCTCAGCAGATACAGGCCAGCCGTGACTGAAGAACTTCTAATGCAGAAGACGTGGCAGTTTCCACAGTGTTTAATGATGTCATAATATTAGTATATTTAAGAAGAATTTTGCTGTTATGGAGACACAACATAAGCCACTTTATAGGGGATCAAACCTGTTTCCCATTACAGACTATTTATCAAGCTTAACAATGAGGCTGCAGGTATAATTAGTTTTATTAAATAAGGAACTATAGTGTGAATGTTTACTCCTTATTTTAAACATAAAGCTTAATGGAACAATTGCTTTTAAAGTTATAAGTGTAGATTTATACAGGGGCCGTGAGATTAATGTATTTTATGTAGTTTTTTGTTTATCAGTGTTAACGAGGAAACTGAGATGATGTTGAGAGTCTTAGTTTGTGTGGTCATGGAAAGATATTTACAAGCTCCGTTTAAAGAGTTGCTCTAAACTTAAAACTGTTGTTTCGCTTCTCTGCGATGCAACCTTCATGACATTAAATCTGCCGATATAACAGTTCTGTGCATCCTAACTTCCAAACCATCCTTTTCACTGGCTTATAAATTTCCTTTAAATGCATCCTACTCTCTCCAGAAACTACCTCTCGGCTTTAACACACCACAGAGTTGGTCTCGACACTTAGCTGTGAGGCACTTTTAAATATTATTATAATGCAGGGACAACATAATGTTGGTGGAGACCAGCACAGACCGCAGGACAACATAGTATGTTTATGTAGAAAGACAAAATGATTTCCATATGGAAAGACTGTCTGTACAGGAGCGTGACTGAACTGTTATCATAGCGAGTTAAACGACATGTAGGAGAAAAATAACCGGTCTGTACACTGCTGCCATTGTGCTGTGATGTGATTTAATGCTTGTTTAACTCGTGTCTTTATGTTTCTCTCCGCAGGACCGTGTTGTACGAATGTTGCCCGGGTTACATGAAGATGGATGGTATGCGCGGCTGTCCAGCAGGTCAGTAAGAAATTTACTGTTCAAAATTACTGTAAAAGTTGCTTTCTGACCGTTCGGGCATTAAAACGTAATGTGTGGTTGCACTGTCAACAATATATATTTATAATATTAGTTTGCAATTAGTTTTTAATGTTTAGTTTTTAACTAAATAGAAATGTTAGGCTATATCATCTGACAAGATCTCAAAGCTTCTAATTTCCTTCCAGATAACATCAGCATAATCTTATCCAGTCTGTTGATGTGTTTCAGTCTCTCCCATTGATAACGTTTATGGAACTCTGGGTTTGGTGAAGGCCACAACCACTCAGGAGTATTCTGCCCTGTCCAAGTTACGAGAAGAAATCGAAGGTCCTGGATCATACACTTTCTTCGCACCCAGTAATGACGCCTGGGATCTTCTCGACCCGGTAACAACCTTCTTCTCTTCCTCTCCAGGACATATCCAGGAAAAATGAAGGGATTCTAACCTGTTTATCTCCCAACAGGAGGTGAGGAACGCTCTGGTGAGCAACGTGAACATTGAGCTCTACAACGCCCTGCACTATCACATGGTCAACAAGCGTCTCCTCACCAAAGACCTGAAGAACGGAATGACCCCCACCTCCATGTACAACGACTTGAACCTGCTCATTAATCATTACTCCAACGGGGTGAGTCTCCTTCATGCTACGGTTGTCAGCTAATGGGGAGCGTTGTAAGAATGACGGCTTACATTCTGTAAAGTTGTCAAAGAGTTCTTGCAGAAATTTTACTTTTAATATTTTTTTAAAATGTCCTATATCAAATAAATACTTGATGAATACTTGAGTGATTTGTCACATTGTTCTTGTTCAGATTGTGACGGTGAATTGCGCCAGGATTATCCACGGCAACCAGGTGGCCACCAACGGTGTGGTGCACGTCATCGACCGGGTGATCACAGCGGTGGGCAACACCATACAGGACGTGATCGAGGTGGATGATGATCTGAGCACCTTGAGCGTAAGTCCAGAGAAATGACCTTCAGCACCGTTTGGAAACAGTCAGTCACGTCTCATACGATCCGTGACCTTCACTCACTGACCAGAACTCTGTGTTCTGCTTCTCCTCCAGACTGTGGCCACCGCCTCGGGTCTGATTGACAAGTTGGGTCAACCTGGACACTTCACCCTGTTCGCCCCGACCAACGATGCCTTTGAAAAGCTGGATAGAGAAGTTCTGGACAGACTTATGGAGGACAAGGATTCCCTCCAAGGTAAACAGAGGAACCGAGAGGTTTCCCTCAGAAACTTTGTTTGGGAATACTGCTGACTCAAAGCAAAGCTGTGTTTTTGTTACTTAATAGGAACGTTAGGGAAACATTAATACAGCCTAAAATCGTTAGCTGGCATGATTCAAGTGAACGAGCCATTATTTGCAGGGTGTTATTTTGTCCCCATTTAAACCAGATGGGCCACCGAACACAAACCATGGCTCTAGAAATCTCAGACAGTTGGCAAACAGCGTGATAACCACACTGATGGACTGCTCTGAGATTCAGTCGGGTTTGAGTTGAGCTTCACAATGAGATCAAATCTGAAGCTCTTAGCTAACGCTGACAGTCTACAGCAGTTCATGACTGTTTACTTTGGAGTTCGGGTGCATTAAGTTTGTCTTCTGATCATCATTAAGAATAACATTATACCCACACTTGTGAATATAAGGTTTGTCTAAAATACACTGAGGGTTATATTACACCAACTGCTTGAGTGAAAGCTGGAGTTAAACTAACATTAAGTTCAGTTTTATTGTTCCAAGACGTTTGATTTGTGAGCAACTTTCATTAAAGGAAAATTAGGTGAAGGAGGGACTGAAGTCTTCCTCTGTGTTGGTAACCATGGACACATGTTGATATAACACCAAGAAAACAAATGTTACAATATTACTGATATAATTATATAATTAGTAGCTTTAGCAAGTGTGCGTGTTTAAACAAAACCAGCCGTCTGTTTGACTGCAGTGATGCGGGTTTTCCAGGCTGGTGGCAAATAAATGTTAACCGTTGAAGCAACATGTTTTTATATGGATGTTGGGAAGACCCTATAGGCAGGAAACAGCTGCCAGCTTTATAATGTAGTGAGATTTGGTGTCTGTGAGATCTTTGCCCTCTTATTAGTCTCTAGCCAGACGTTTGATCAGAGATCAGAAGATTCTGTCGAATGGTGGAAAGACTCGCTTGTTGGACCTGAAGGCTCCCAAGGTTCTCATGGTTCTCTTTTTGTAGAACTTTATGGAGATGCCACGAGATCATTGATAAGACCTTGTAGCTTCAACATGCAAAGTTGTGTGATACG
This sequence comes from Yasuhikotakia modesta, assembly GCA_036877545.1. NCBI lineage: Eukaryota > Metazoa > Chordata > Actinopteri > Cypriniformes > Botiidae > Yasuhikotakia > Yasuhikotakia modesta. Next base: position 8,568 of record JBAJNP010007629.1, on the reverse strand, counting down.
TTTTTAAATATACTGGCTTATTCTTACGGTTTTACCTCATGTGTTCCCTTACAGACATCAAAAACAAACACAACTTCTCAGTTTTCCATGGTTTCCTCATTTCCCATGAGCTGTGTAAGAGGAATAGCAGATGTGCTTACATGATAGCGGCCGATGTTTTCTCTCTTCCACAGCTCTCCTCAACTACCATCTGCTCAACTCGGTTCAGTGTTCTGAGGCCATCATGTCCGGCACCTCACACGAGACTCTGGAGGGCAGCAACATCGAGATCGGCTGCGATGGAGACAGTGTCACCGTTAACGGAGTCAAGATGGTCCTCAAGAAAGACATCGTCACCACCAATGGAGTCATTCACCTCATCGATCAAGTCCTCATGCCAGACTCTGGTTAGACTGTGGCTCTCATGAACAACTTGCTGGTTTTCTGCTTTTAAAAATAAAAAGAAATAGACCAGACTTTTATTAGTTTTTTTATTACTCTTTTCCTGGAAGTTTTTGGAACTCAACTTTTACTGAATATTCCTCTTAGCTTTTAAGGTTTGGTCATAAGAATAAACGGAAACCTGGAAAGTATGAAAGAATTAATGATAAGTTTGTCTTTAAATCTCATAAAGTATCTCAGGGTTGAAACGTTTTGTGCATCAGGTTCTAAACAACGTTGTGCTTTTTCTCCTCTAAGCTAAGCAGGTTATGGAACTGGTTGGTCCATCTCAGGCCACCTTTGGTGACATGTTGACAGAACTGGGCTTATCTGCAGCTATGCGACCCAAAACTGAGTACACGCTTCTTGCCCCACTCAACGTTGTATTCAACGGTGAGCTGAAACTCTCACCTCATCCTCATGTTTACAGTTCATTTGTGGCTCATGACAGAGGAACGATCCGCCACATCATGTTACCAGGGTAATAGATTTTTTTTGCTGGGCTTCATGATGATAATGGACAGTGTCTGAGGTCACAAAACATGAAATATGAATGTTTCTGTGGTATGATGTCTTTGGTTTGAGCTGTAACAAACACTGTTACGGTTGAGAAGATAAGGGGCATCTGGAGATGGTGGACATCTGAAGATGGTGGACTTCTGACAGTCTGTTTTTGCTGTGTGTAGATGAGGTGATGTCCATGGATCAGAGCTTCTTGAAGATCATCCTGGAAAACCACATCCTGAAGAACAAGATTGTGCTGAGCGAGCTCTACAACGGCCAGCACCTGGAAACTCTTGCAGGAAAATTCCTCAGAGTCTTCATCTATCGTACGGTAAGTTCTTTTTACGAGTCTTATTTAACATGTAGAACATATCCGGCAGTACCTAAATTCTTCTTTATTGGCCATTAATTTGTCTCATGTTGTTAATAACAAGGCCGTCTGTATCGAAAACGCCTGTCTGGTTCGTGGAAGTAAAGTGGGCAGTAACGGTGCTCTTCATCTGATGAAGACCCTCATCACACCTGCAGAATCCAGCATGTATGAAATTCTGCTGAAGAACGGAGGCTTCAAGTAAGAACATTAGAAGAACAAAATCCATTTACTTCTAAACAACCGTTGTGTCACACATCCATGATGTTATCCGTGATCATGTGGCAGGATCTTTCTGTCCCTGATGGAGGCAGCAGGACTGACTGATCTGCTGAAACAGGAGGGAGATTTTACCCTGTTTGCCCCCACAGACGAGGCCTTCACAGGCGTCAGCGAGAGAGACTTGTCTCTTTTGAAGAGTGAGTCCCTTCATACATACACAACACATCCAGAACTACCGTTCACCAGTCAGGATAAATGAGATCACAGATTGAAAGGCCACAGGATGTGATGTAACAGGAAGTGACAGCTTCTCTTTGCGGTCAGGTGACATCAACGGCCTCAGAGCCATTCTGCTGTATCACTTCAGTAAGGGCATCTTCATCGGTGGAGGTTTGGAGACCGGCGTCACAAACCTCCTCAGATCCCTGCAGGGCAGCAACCTCAAAATTTTGCATGTGAGTATCGTGCCTTAAAGCTGTGGGGGTCAAATGAGGACCACCTTAAACTGTGTGAGAACTTGATACTGGGGACAAATTTTGTGGGTTAAGGTTGTAGTGTTTATAGCTGTATATAAAAATATTAAAAGTATTAGAATGTGCATATAAAGATTGAAAGAGACTTTAAAACTATTCTTACAGACGTTCCTATAGTTTATTGACGTTATTGGTTTGTTTGATTTGTTTAACAGCTTATGTTTAAAAATGAAAGGCGAGTTATGCATTTATTAAAAATAATGTCACGCTCATATGCTGTAATCATGTTTATTTATTGTACACATTCAGGTGAATGAGAGCATGCAGATAAACACTGTGAAGGTTCCTGAGGCAGATCAAATGGCCACAAACGGAGTCATTCACTTTGTGAAGACGCTTCTGTACCCCGAGGGTGAGGATTATTCACTTACACAAATCTAGAACGTTCCACTCCATCGTTCCTCTGAGGTAATGTGTGTGTTTCTCTGAAGACATTCCCGTCGGGAGCCAGGATCTCCTGTCACTCCTCAGAAGAGTCATCAGATACATCCAGATTAAGGTACTGAATTATAATATACGGGTCTGCAGGAAGACTGTAGAACTCTGACCCTCAGGAGCCTCTTAAATGAGTTCCTTAAGAAACCCTGAAGATTCACATTGATTATGAAGCAGCTTGTGGCATCATGCCATGATTTCATCTCACAGCAGATCTTCTGTGATTCTGTAGAACCTCCAAAAACTGTGTAACTCATCATTATTCAGATGGATTTTCCATCTTCTGTGCCAACATGTATTATATATTATACTGTACACACACACACTTACACTTAAAGGTTCATACATGTATATGTAAATGTAGATGTGTGTGTGTATGTACTTAAAGTATGTTGTTTTTTAGTTTGTTTCAGGTTACAGGTATCAGGAGATTCCTCTGACGTTTATAACTAGTACGTACATCACACATTATCTGTATATCAAAACAAGCCCTTATATTTGAAAAGACTAATGTTGTTGTTTTTCTTGTAGGAAGAGTAACCACAGGTAACACACATCACAGACGGTTTAATTGATAACAGATTTTTATTCTGGTCTGTGTGGTGATCTGGTCTGTGTGGTGATCTGGTCTGTGTGGTGATCTGGTCTGTGTGGTCATCTGGTTTGTGTGGTGATCTGGTCTGTGTGGTGATCTGGTCTGTGTGGTGATCTGGTCTGTGTGGTCATCTGGTTTGTGTGGTGATCTGGTCTGTGTGGTGATCTGGTCTGTGTGGTGATCTGGTTTGTGTCTGGCTCTGCAGTGCCTGGTAGTGTCACTAAAGTCACCAGAGTTATCCAGAGTGAACCCACCGTCACTAAATTCACGCGAGTCATTGAGGGAGATCCCACCTCCATCATGAAGGTTACCAGTATGATAGAAGGAGAACCAACCTTCACACAGATAACCAAAGTTGTTGAAGGTAAAGACAAGTTAACTAACCCATGACACGCCGTTTAAATCACACAATATTTTATGTTCATTTAAAACATTAAAGTGTTCATTTCAATAAATGATTCCTTTGTTAATTGATGTAATTTTTTTGTCCTTTTTACATACATTAGTGAATTAATACCAATAAATAATCAGTGTTAAACCTTTTAAAAGTACTGCTAGTACTAACCTAGTATGAGTGTGTGTGTCGCTGTGTGTATCTGAGGCTTCAGTGGAAATGATGTGACGTCTCTCTGCAGTTCTGTAATATCTGTAGCTCATCAGAACCGGTTCTGCTGTCTGGATCTGTCAGTTGTTGACACCTGCTTAATGTTTTGTATCAACAGGTCTCTTTAGCTCTTAAGTTACAGAAACCACTGTGTTTTTCTGCTGTAGTGAGATAAACAACCACTAAACCTTTGCTTTATTTTCCTCTGAATTAGCTGGAGTAAACCTGGTTTAATCAACGTTAAACCATCTCTCTTCTCCTCTTTCCATCTGATTCCTATTATCAGAAAAATGCCATGTGATTCATTTCTGTATCGTATCTCTCTAGATGATGGACACACGCCTGAAAGCATCTCTAAGATAATTACCGGTGAGAGTTTGACATATACAAGAGTATTTTTCTAACTAACCCGTTGGTTAATATGGGTGACTGTACTTTACTCTCTACTATTCATCTTACAGAGGGAACCAGGAGAGTTCCTGGAAGAAAAGTGACGGGTAAATTATTTACTAAACACGTTTGTTTGCATTTACTTTGATAACTTAGCTGCTGCTAGCCTAACTAGCTTAACATGGTTAGTTGCTGTTCTAGATGACACAGTGTTTTGCCTAAAGGTTCTCTGTGTTCTGTTGCATCACAGGAACCCGGAGGAGAACCAGAATGACCCGCGCGAGAAAAGAACATTAACTCCCTAATAGAAAACGAGACCTGAAGCGTTAAAGAGGTTTGAGGAACAAAAAACCTTTTTTAAACCTGCTATGATTCACAGCTGAATTTAACATGTAAGACGCCGTAAACAATTCACTTCCTGTTTGTTTTTGTCCTTCAAAGATGAAACAATCAATTTTTCTTCCACAATTTTTGGTCAAAACAGGGATATTAAATCTTCCCCATTTGTGTCTGTAAATATTTCCTTTTTTCTGTTTTGTAAAGTTGCAGTAAAAAGTCTGTTTGGTGTTTTACACAAAACATACATTTTTTGTGATTGTGAGGGACACAAACAGCACACGAGACATCCAGACTGATGTGTGCATATAAGTACAGCATTTAAACTGATACTGCAGTAAGACTCTGGGTGTGATTTGCATGTACGATGATTTAATGGTGCTCATGTTAAGATAAATCTTGAATAAAGACTGAAATTATATTTGCAAGTTTTTGTTTAAATATCTTTATTTTTTGTTTGTGTGGTGGAGGCGTGTGTGTGTGTGTGTGTGTGTTTGTATGCGTGTGTGTGTTTGTATGTATGCGTGTGTGTGTGTGTTTGTTTCTATGCGTGTGTGTGTTTGTATGCGTGTGTGTTTGTATGTATGCGTGTGTGTGTTTGTATGCGTGTGTGTTTGTATGTATGCGTGTGTGTGTTTGTTTCTATGCGTGTGTGAGTTTGTGTGTGTGTGTGTTTGTATGCGTGTGTGTTTGTTTCTATGCGTGTGTGAGTTTGTGTGTGTGTGTTGCACATTGCGTCCTTTGAAAACTCGCAGCTGTAGGCAGATCTTTGCATTATTACGTTTAGAGGTGTAATTGTGTGTCAGTGTTTGGAGTTACTGAAGCGATACCCACAACTCATTTTTCACTAAACCACAGATAACTACCACCAACTGTATCTTTGTGTTTAAAACCCTTGAGTGAATCAAACCCTTTTGTTCCTGGACTATTACTGCAGTAAGTTTATTGTCTTAAACTCATGAACTTCAGTGTAGTTTGCTCTGTAAAAACACGTTTTCGTACATCAGAAACTCGACTTATGAACCAAATATTGGAATTAAACACTTAACGGCAAGTTATCAACAGCATTTGTAATGAGATAATAGAGCGTGGCTTCGGTTACATAATCTGATCGTTTATCTTCCAATAAATGGAGCCCAATAAATACTCAAACATCTTCTGCAGATGTTTCATCTCACTTCATTGTTTTGTTTTTGCTTTATAAACCAAAGCCAAGAAGTTCAAGGTGACTAAAGTATAACTCAAGTCAAAACAGATCTTCTGAGAATGTTAAACTTGTGCTAAATGGCTCAGCGTTTGGTACGGTGCTGTTGTTCTTCAGCTGTATAGCAACATCGTACATCATGTTTTCCACAAATGATGGTCTGTGGACCAAAAGTTGACCAAAACAAGAAACATCTGAACATCTGCGGTTCTCCCTCCAGACAATCGTTGACCACCAAAAGACTTCAGACAGGAGACTCAGAGCAACAGCTGTTATGACAGATTCACATCTATCACATTCTGAAGAAAACAAACCTTAGCAGCAAAGGAAATATTTTGTGACTCAGTTCATGTCCAGAGCTTCATGTATGGAGATCCTTCAGCGCTAACTCAAGAACTGCTACTAATTTCACCTAGTTAAAAACCTTTATTATTTTGAATGTTTCAGTAATTTTAAACAGTCCAGTTTTTTGGTGTGTGTATTAGCATAATAGTTAGCATTATCAAAAAAGTGCTTGTTGAAATAACATGTTCTGATATTAAGTTTTCGAGAGCGCTGGTCAACATTCTGAGAACGTTCCCTGTTTGCTGGCTATGATCAGTCATGAATATTTTGACAAAACAATCCAGTTCATCAGTTTCTCTGGAGGAGAAGATTCTTAGAGAATCATCACATAAATGTTGATATTAGGTAATATTTATTTAATGATGAGGTGTTATGAATTATTTTAATGATGTTTTTGTACGTTTTGGAGCTTTATTGTTCATGTTTGAGGTTTTTGTTCATTTTAAAGAGCTGAGTAATTCCACAACAATAGTTCACACAGGTTTAGAACGAGTTTAGGTTTAAAACGGTCTTTAAACAAATACACCTGTCACTGCAGGTTAATGTGAAATGTCACTCATCAAATGAGACTCTGGTTTCCATTCATTCTCAGTTAGTTACTGACTTAAATGAATACAGCATAAATGAATCCGTTTCATTTTTCCATTCTGGTCCTGCAGGGTTCCAAGCTCTCGGAATTTCCCAACATATAATATGTTACGCGGATATTCCTGTTTGAATCAGAAATTTAACAAGCTGCAATTATATTCATGGATCTACGGAGCCCTGAGGCTTCTTCCAAGAATCTCATCAAGATTTCGTTTGTGTGATGAATCTGAAACGTGGAGGTTTTGGGAATTTGCCAGTTTAATTAGGAATTAAATGTTATCCCTGTTTTGACCGAGATCTCATGTCTGTCTAAATAGCACACGTGTCTTTAATAAAGGATAGATACACATTATTGAAATGCACAGTTAAATCCTTTCTTGCTTTTGTAGTGACAGTAAAACAGCTTTATTAACATTTATTACGACGTCATCAGTGAAACCATTTGACTTCTGTGTATAAATTTGAGGTCTTTAGTTTAAACGTGACCATTAACAAGCGCACGATTATTAGGGTTTCAGATGATGTCATGTCCTTGTGCACAAACCACAATGAAGGTTTTGGTCAAAATGATCAAACCCAAATCTTTGTGTGTAATTTACTGTTTAGTGTCACGGTGATGATTTCAAATTGTGCGTTTGCGACGAATAATGCAGACATGTTTTAAAACACGTGAAAATAATAAGACACAGAATAACAACCAGATGTCCTGTTACTGTTCTATTTATCAACATTTATGCCTATAAAACATTTGAGTGAACAGAGACTTTAAATAAATGTATGTTATCATTGCTTATGCACAGAATCGGTGATGTATGATGTATTAGAACATACAGCCTCTGAAACAGACACTGCAGGACGTGTGTTTATATTAAAGATAATGTATTTACTCTCAGTTGTGAAGCTAAACCATAATTCTATAAAACACTGTTCAGAATGAAATCAAGGCGTTTATTATGATGTTTATAGCAGAAATCTAATAGACCTTCATTGTTTGCAAGTACAGGTCATATAACGCTGAAATAAAGAGCATTTCTCCTCATGAACTGTGGCTTAGTGACCATTATTCCACACCAAACTCATGGAAACATTTATAGACAAACTGCAGACAGTTACAAGCAGCAGTAAAGGGTGGAAATGTTTTTAAAAAACATTATAAATTAGTTTAGTTACCCAGGGTCTTAATTATATGAAACCTCAGTGCAGTTTGTTATTTAAACTTCTGCACTTAAATCATTTCACTTAACTTGTGTCATTAGTTGCTCTTCTGTTCTAACAGTTCCTCCAGAACCTCACTGGTTGTGGTTCTGTTGTGAGAACGGTTAAGGAACATTCAGCCACGTTGATGGGTTTCCCTGTGCTGTATAAAGGCAGCGTGTGGAGCGAGGGAGTCAGCCGCTGACAGAAACACAGCCGCGCTCCAGAACTTCATCTGTGTTCATCCAAGATAAACCGTTTGAGAAACAATTATTATATAACATGATACATATTATACACTCGTGTTTATTGTGTGTTTAATTAAATGCAAATGAAGGTTTAAACAATTTGTTATCCTTACGGATGAAATTATTTTGGATCTAATCTTCGGAAGTGAAAGGAAATCTTCAACTGAACACGCGCCTGTTTTCCTAATTAACCAAAGATGAAAAGTCATTTTTTCTCTCTTATGTCATTTTAACCTGTGCGACTTTCTTCCACAAAACAGAGATTGTGAAAGTACTTTGTGAGGAATTTCGTGCATCCATCTTTCCCCAGAAAAGGGGGATAGAAAATTGCCAAAACAGATGTCCTGTACTTCAAAGTTTGACTTTCACAATGAGATGATATCAGTTTAATTTATGAATACTAAAGAAAAATATTCAGGGATATTGTTGCAATCCCTGATTATGTCAAATCTCTGATTTATAGATCCTTCAAGATTGTCATTTGTGTGTGTGTGTGTGTGTGTGTGTGTGTGTGTGTGTGTGTGTGTGTGTGTGTGTGTGTGTGTGTGTGTGTGTGTGTGTGTGTGTGTGTGTGTGTGTG
>JBAJNP010007628.1:0-22100 GCA_036877545.1 Yasuhikotakia modesta | reverse complement strand
AGAGAGAGAGAGAAAGAGAGAGAACGTTTCGGTCTTCAGGTGTAATAGATTATCATAACTTGAGTATTTACCCAAGAAAGGCAAGAAAGAAAATGGTCAGGACACAAGATAAGCCACTGCTCATTAGTTATTAACAGCTATTACACAAGGTATTTTTTAAAGGGAGTTTTCGCAGTGTAGATGCAGAGGTATTTAAACGCCGCAGAGAAGCGCTCATGTAATCTTACTAAACTTCCTCTTATAACCTAATGTCCATTTGTAACAGAATAAGTCAGCCATGCCCATAGACTGTTTATTATGAGAAGCATGTATCAATGCTGGCTATACTTTTTTACTTATATGATAATTTCTGGGATTGTGATTTTATGTTAAAATGTGTATTTTTTTACTGACCAATAAATAAAACTTTTATTCTGTTAGTGTACCTGGCCAAGTTGATTTAGTGATATTAAATTTAAATGTTTCATTCAATTAATTTGCTATCTATTTATTTATTTACTATTAATATTTTAGGTGTTGTACAGGTCTAATATCTAATATTTGCTTTATTAGTTGTTCTTTTATAATTCATTGTTGTTCTATAACTTACTAAGCAATTGTTGCCTGTGTAGCTTTAATGGTGTCATTATAAGCATTTTCTTCAAAGTGAAAATGGTTATTTGCTGAGCTTGAGTTGCTGCTTGGCTGTAATGGCAAATGCAATGTGATCCCTGAGTAAATACCTTTATTTGAAAGGAGTCGCATCACTGCAGATGCTGAACCTTTGTACTAACAATCTACTGATCAGACTATGCAAACAGAGCCCAGAATGTCCTTTCTGTAGAAGTGCAGGTCTATTCCACAGGATTGTGGAGGTTTTCCAATACACACGTTTGTACTTCCTTAACCTAAACTTTGTGTTTGCTGTTTGGGTTTGTTTGAGTTTTCTTTAAAAGATGATATTACACCTTTAGTTAAGGATTACTTGAAGGCTGCTAGTTGAATGTAGGTTAAATATTCTCTTTTATATATGCTCAAGACTTTTGTCCTAAATGGTGCCTTAAACTTTAGCCAAATAAAGATTTTGAGGATGAGCAGTTTACAAACCTCTCCACACAGCCTGTAGAAAAGAGTTGTTTAGGATTCGCTTACCTGCAGAATTTAATTCTCCCAGATGAATAAATAGTTCTGTAGAATATCTTCCATCTTTTAATAAAAAACAAACAGAAAAATTACTTGTGATTATTTAAAATGTATGTAAAATATTTGAGTCAAAGGTTTATTGTAAATCAATTGCTTCACAATAAATGTACTTGATGGTTTAAAATGTTGGAATTGTTTGAAGCTGAGACGTTGGGCTTCAGTTATGTGGAGTAGAGGAGTTCAGCTGCACCTGCTCACTTGTTATCTGATTTGCCAGTCTCTCAATCTTTTGTAGGTGAAAAATCTGTGTCAGGAAACTTAAGCAAAGCTTTTAGCTTCTTCTGGTAGTCTGTGACGCAGGTATCTGCTTTGGTCTTGAAGGACAATTTCCTGCAGAGTTCCTCTGGGTAAACTCTAAGACAGTCTTTTAGTCTGCTTTGCACCTTTTTTGTCACCATTGAGATGCAAAGCAAACAAACACAGTTGAGCACCACTGTTTGTCAGTCTATGCCGTCAACAGGTGAGTAGTGTGTGGCTAGTACTGGGTCCACACGCCCACAAACATATTTTATTTTTGCATGCAAATGGACTGTGTTTATAGAGGGCATCTCTCCACATTGTTTTTGTATCCTGGAGTTAAATCTGTATGCATTTAAAATTACAGTTGAAAGTTGTATTAATGAAATGTCCAATATGCTTTGGAAATGAGTGTTTTAAAAATCAAAATGCATGATCATGGTTTTGGTGTCAGAAAATTCATTTGCCATTTAATATTGTGTTAATAACACAGAATATTTTTAATGAATAAAAACAAGCATCAATTTCTTGCTCTATCCTCACCTTCCTCTCTTTCCTGATAGTGGTCTCTCCACTTTCATCAAATGGAAATAATAATAAGGAGGTCAAGCAAACAGCCCTCCTTGTGGGTGTTGATGGTGGGGATAAAGGAAGATGGATGTCCCTGGTGTCAACATTGCAGGTGTTTGCTTTTATGACCAAGCATAGTCTCCAAGCAGTTTCTCATTACAATTTTGAGTGTAGGGTAGCCTTCAAGTCCCCTGCTTTCATACAGTGTTCCTGGACTATGTAATTTAAGAGACTAATTTTAGGGGGAAGCAAATCTGATTTTATTCAAAGCAGATCTATGTCAAATGGAGATTCACCACTGTGGTCAGACTTCAGACTGAACTTAATGCTCTGCCTTTCTTGTTTAAGGTTCTGCAGTTCTTTCCCTAAAGCTAAAAAAATTCAAGCATGTGACTTAAATCTTTTTTTACAACCATGATTTTACCAAAACATACATTTTTTATGAAAAACACAATATAAGGCAACCTGAAGTTTTGAATATGTTTGTTCTCACACAAATGTTAAGTCTACATCTCTACAATCTACAAATCTACACTTTGTATGGAGTTTTTATTATTATTTGTTTATTTGTATTCACTTTTTCAAGTGATCATTCATTAATTACCACTTATCACCATCATTTTATTCATTTCATGTTATAGTTGACTCTTTTTTGGAACATTTATAAAGTTGTTAGTAAATTGTCATTTAATCTGCTTTAATCTGCTTGGTTTTGGCCCACATTGGGAAGTTTAATAAAGACAGAAAACTTAACTTTTGAGCAACCACAAAGAACAAACATTTTGTCTCTGCGTTCTGAAGTTGATACTGCGTTCCCCTCAAAACATCTGTAAAGAATGACAGGCTTTCTATTAAAATAAAAAATAAAACTTAGCTCTGAAGTTCAAGCATAAATACAAATGAAGTAATGAGGATGTTCAGTCCTTCTCTTTGATGTGCTGTGTGTTCTGATCACTCTGTGGCTGAATCTGCTCATTTTAAGAATCTGATCAATTATTATGTTATCTGTGTTCCCTATAAGAACCTTTATTTTGGTTTCAATTTTGACATATTAGACAATATTGGAAAATTAGATAATACCTGCATGCGCATTTCTGTATGTTACAATCTCGTCCAACAGTACCTTTACTACACATTTATCTCATAGAATTAGAATATCTGGAAAAACGTCACCTTTGTCATGAAATCAAAATTCACAATTAAAAGTTGAAATGCATCTCATTTTCCTTTGAAATTGAAAGTGATTTAAAATCATCATACGTAACCTCAGTAAATGAGACACTGTGTGTCTACCACACCAATATAACTGACCTGCAACGGTGCACCTGTGGGTATATTAGGCACCTGTAGAGAATGTGATCAACTTCAAGATGTAGACAGGCACTTGGGGGGACTGGAGGACCCTCTGTAGATCTCATCCATAGGGAGATAGCGATGAGCTAGTAACCAGTTGTTACTTGAAGCTCATCACAGCGTTACGGAACAGCAGGGGATCCCCTACATGAAGGACCCACTCAATACTCTACCCACACATCAGGAAGCGAATTACCTCAAATCATTTAGGGTGGGGTGTGAACTCAGGTCTCCCAGTCTAGTGACAGCGTATAAGCAGCTCCTGCCATAGGTCTGTCATGAAAAAGCTCGAACAGGGAGAATCACAGCTCTCTGAGGTTTAACCCAAGGAAACACCAGCTTCCTGTAGCTCAAAAAAATGTTAATAAAAGTGTCTGCCAAATGAATAAATGTAAATGTAAAAAAAATATGAAAGGAACTTCCCAGCAACTAGCCATGAATCCAGCATAGCTATTTTCTATAGAGCTTATATGGAGGCCACATACCAGCCGAACCCCAATATCCAGGATGGAAGCACAACCCACTTTGCTTATGTCATTGTAACAATGAGCTAATAAGCCCTAGTGACAATGCTTTGCTTCTGACCTGCCTACGGTCCTCAGCTTTAGATAGGCCAAACAAGGAGGCATCAGACAAGGACCAGACAATGTACTTCTGAAAGGCTTGAGACTGCACCCTCACCACACTAAACTAAACACCAATTGGGGTGATTAGACATAAGATTTACACACTGGTCACACCAGAAGCATTCCCCATAGCCTCAAACCAGGTGCAGTGTTGAGTTCCTTTGAAAGGAAACTGATACTTAAAACAAGACAAAAAACAAGCAAATGTTTGAATTGATTTTTAAAAAAATTAGGCAGTAATCCATACATCTTTTTTTTAGGTGAAGGGTTTTTATGAATGGCTTTTAATTGCAGTATTTTAAACCTAATACATAATATATTGTGATATTGTGTGCCATGTGATCTCATTGCAATACTAAAGTATTTCACTTGAACAAAATGTAAAGATACTACAAGATAAAAGAGGGTAGGAGACACCACATTTACACAAAAAATATAACCTTTCTGCCTGAGGGCCCCCCAGATATGTTTGATTCCCAGGCATTGTTATTTCGGTCCTTTTATCCTCTTCTGAGTGCCTTTCTATGCAAGGTCCTTGGTTCCTCCATCAGTGACGTGGCTTTACCTCCTGGTTTGTTTCCAGCTACCTGGCAGAAGGCGGTCCAGACGCGCCTGAGGTAGGCTGGAGGCGGGGCCGAGGAATCTTTCCATGTCTGTCACCCTTGAAATGCCCTCTTTTCTCCCGCCCTTTGATAATTATCTCTAATGAATGGCTGTGTGTGGCTGAAGTGCTGAAAGATAATGATCATGTTAAGGAGGGTAGGGTTCATGTCTCAAAAACAAATCAGAACATTCCATCTTAACCATCTGGATGTCTTCCATAATGCCACACACTCACTGATTGTGCTTGTAATAGACCTACACCAAAATCAATCTTGGCACCACCCAAGCATTCTTGGCCCCAACCCTGCAGCTCTGCGTGTGAGGTGGCCCATATCAGCACTGTATGTGCAGCTTATTGTGTGTTGTGTTCTGATGTCAGGTGAAGATAAGGCATGACTTGCTGTTGTTTGTTGTGTTGTTTGTGTATGCATGTACAATCTGTGTCTATAGGGGTAAGCGCTTGACGCATTTATACTTTTTTTGCATAAGAGAGTGTCAGCTTGCTTTTGTATGTCTGTTTATATACTTGTGTCTGCGTAGGTGTGCATGCCTGTGAATTTGCCTTTTCAAAACGAGAGAGGACGCAAAGCAGCTCCTTGTGCTTGTCAGATATCTTTCTCCATCTCTGTGGTTCATATTGGTCTTCAGCCAGCAGTTTGTGCTCAAGGGAAAGCTTATCGTACACATGGCCAGAGACAGGGTCTAATTAGTAGCGTTCTATGCTGATATAGCAAATGATACTTAATAGCTGGTAATGTAGTTTTCTTTTTTTGGTGACTAAGTCAATAATAGATAAAAAATGCTGCCTGGGAGATGCCATGAGGCTGAACTGCAATCCATCACATGCCGGCTGTACTTATAGCATGTAATTCATTATTATGTCAACTATTATGTTTTTCAGTCATAAGAAATTAAAAGGAATTTCTATATGTGACTTGTTTTTGAATACACATTGCATAATGACTTCTGTCACATTTTACCAGGATCTTATTCTGTGATGTTTTCATGACTTTAGTCTTTGACGGGTTTGGGCTGCAGCAAACTGTCAAATGCTTGTGCTATCAAAACATAATGTTCCAATTTCATTGTGTTATAAGCTTCACCAAAACTGACCGTATTGTGTCAAAATAATGTACTTGTATGTGACAAAAGTGTTTGCTGTTCGTTGATATTAATTCATTCTGTTATTTATGGCCTGTTAATGTTTTCATTTTGTTTTAATACCATAAATCCTTACAATAGACTACTGACTTACTGGTAGCATTTAGTATTCATTCTTAAAAAAATGTTTACTCTTTTTTTTATGTATCTAAGAAAAATGTATGCCATCTCTACCAAAGAAAAGGATGTTAAAAATTGAACTGTTGAAGATGCGTTTATGAACTGGACCATTTTCTAATCCCCTGAGTGAGAAATGTGACCTACAAGCACAAAGCTGAGCCAGACTTAAAAGCTTCCTACCTGAATCCTTTATGCAAATACTGGGAGATACCTGCTTGATATTCTAGCTCACTGTTATTTACCATGAGATTCCGGGGATTAACCCACCACTAGTCATTCCTCTGGAGAGTGTGAGGATAAGCTTTCACACATCACACACTGATACTGGACATCCAAACACCCCTGAGAAAGATGACAAGGCTTTTGTGGGATTTTATAAGTTACAAAGGAATGGAGAAAAAATATGAGAGAGTAAAAATAATTTAGCTATTTGGCACAACAATTAAACACATCTGTGTATTACTCTCACTCTCTCAGTGTTACTTTCACTTCTGTACAGTGTAAGAAAATAATCTGTGATTTTTTTTAACTTCCTTTCTATCATTGGCCACTGCACAAGCGCTGAAACCTATCAGTCATTTAACTAATAATATGGGCAAGATTTTCATGTTTTGTGGGAATTCTCCATCCATAAAGGATCTGCATAAAAGACAAAGTCTCATATGTCTCAGAATGATCTTACAATGTAAGACTGAGAGCTTTCATCCCAATCTAACTTTATAGGGTTGTAGGCTGCATAATGACTAACTTTCTATGAGATTTACACACATGGCCTTGTGTGTACACACAACTACTATAACTTGACTCACTGATTTCCCTTTAGCTAATGTACTTTTTCAGTATATTAATGTGTGTGCCGTATATTAACACATATGATGAAATATAGTGAGCCAGGACTTGAACATCATTAGTCTTGAAGGGGGAACAATAGGCAGTCTATTCTCCACCACTGACCCCTGCAGAATGTCCTGCCATAATGGAAAGTGGCGCTTCCTCCAGATGCTTTGCAGGAGACTAGACACAGAGTGTTTGCTTGAGCCGGTCTCTTTACCTCATGAGTTACGCGAGGTAGAAAAGAAATTACGATGCACGCAGGACGCTTTAGAATGGGGAATGAAAAGTGATCAAATATTTCATGGATTTCAAATCTTTCATGCATCTTTTATGCGTTTACACTTGCTTTTACAGAGATTAATATAATAGCTTTATATAATAATAGGTCTGTAAGCCTTATAGTCTTATGATAAATAAGCTGTAAGCAGAAGTTGTGCATGATCGAGTTGCTCCTACAGGAAAATGAGTGAAGATTGGGGGATGCATTTCCTTTGTCATACACTGAGTGGCAGGAGATCTGTAGTGAATATTTTCCTCCTGTGGTTGGTCTTTCTCTCCAAGGCCATTTCCTCTAATGTATCTCAGCTGCCTTAACTCCCACTGAAACATAAACCAAGGACTTGGAATTAACTGCTGTAGTATTAAAGCTGTTTTTTATAAGGCATGAAGATCTGTTACGAGTCAGAGTGTGATGACTCTTTTGCTGTGATCAGAAACACTTCCTCGCCTTGCAAGCCCATACGAGCACAATAAACCTTAAAGGATAGTTCGCTCAAAAATAAAAATTCTTCTAACATCTACTCATCTCATGCCTTTCCAAACCTGTATGATGTTTTTGCAAAACATAAAAATAGATATTTTAAAAGTATTCAAAAATATTTTCTTTATTTTTGGGTGAACAATCCTTTTTAAAGTAAAAGGAGAATTATTTTTAATATTTTAGTCTTTAACATGGCATCACAACTGGATTGTGTAACAAGACTGGTGTGGTTAGACAAATATAGGCCAACCACATTTAAAGACAAATTATAATCTTGTTTAATTTGAGGGTAAAAATGGAGAGCAGCAGTGTTTGTATGCACCATGACCCAAGCTACCATTACTCATCCTGAAAAGCTTAAATCTGCACACCTTTATAAACTAGACACGACTTTTCAAAATATATGTGAGTTATGAATCTCCTCCAAGTTTTGTTTCCCTCCATATAGATGTTAAATATTACTGAAAAGGAATCTGTTGTCTGGGGGATTGTGTGCGGCTGCGGATGGCATCACTGCTTTTTCAAACAGATGAGTCCTGCTTGTGAATCACAACTACGTCTCTGGCCAGAAGTGAATGTGTGTGTTGGATTGGGCTACACATTTCCGAAGACCACACAGGTTTTCAGCCCAACTTCCAATTCTCTCTGCTGCCCTCCATCTTTGTCTTGACATGTCTCCATGGAGATGAGGTCACAAGTTCAACAGCAGCAGGAGGATGGACCAGACAGTCAAAGCCTGCGAGATGTCCACCAGGAACATGCTTCATGTTAGTGTTAGCGATAAAAAAGTGTGTGTTTCATTTTCAGGTACAAAACACATTTATATGAATGTCTGCAGAGTTGTTAGTGCCTACTGATGTGTTACACAACATTTCTCTGGAGCACTTGCCCTCATCCTTTCATTAGGGCTGTATAAGTCTGTTTATCAGCTGTGAGGGAATTGTGTGTGAAATGACCTTACACTCCCTAAAGGGACATTTCACAGCTTCTCACTCCCTCATATCCTCACACAAATATACACAAAAAACAGATTATTTCATTACCACCCAAATGCTCAAGAGAGAAGCACAGTGACAGATTCTAAATCTGGAAGAAATGTGGTGGCGATCTCATCTGGAGGGTTATAAATGAGATCTCGTCATGTTGTGCTGTAAATTATCTCACCAGTCGTGCTGCTGTAGTAAAGTCAACTACCAGAAATGTACAGAAAGAAAAATAAAGCATGCAGAGAGAAGCAGTTCTACAGGACAGGGAACTGCCTGTGGGGGGGCATTAATCCCGCACTGTGAAACCATTGTCCACTGGATGTGTGTGTGTGTGTGTTGACTGTTTTTAGCAGCAGTGTGTGTGTGTTTGACAGTGGAAGCTCAAGTGTCCCCTCATACCAGAAACCTTTGCACCCATGGAGAAGAGTCTCCTCTGCTGCAAAAGAAGACCTCCATATACACTTCTGGTAGCTTTCTAACCTAGAACAGATGTCTGCAATAAATAGTGCTGATCCATGGAGGCCCCTTCCATGTGCAGCCGGCCAGGCTCTGCACAGAACAGGGCCAGTCAGCACCTGATCAAACTGCAAGGTTTACAGTAAGGAGGTGTAAAATCTTCTCCCTGTGTACTCATGAGCCAGAGGCCTTTCAGAAACAGCAATATTTTAGAGTCTAATTGGGTAGAGCAGATTCTGGGCTCCCAAGGGACCATTGTGTACATTACGAGCTCTGCTGCCATGTAACAACCTATCAACTGTCTCTTACCATCTCTCTGGGGAAATAAAAATGTCTAATATATAATGTAATGTCTCTATTTCCTATTAATTCAATTTCATGTTTAGCGTTTAAAACACAGTGTCCTGACAACCCGTCACAGCTCGTATTTATTGAGCAAGAAAGGTGTTGAATAAATTATTCATTCTTTTTAATGTTATTCATTTCTTTGTTATAATGTTATTCAAATGTCAAAAGTTTTTGATTGTTTGCCATGCCGAATAAGGTATTTTTTCTATTCCCAGCCTTTGTCAAAGTGAACGACAAAAACATTAAAGGATGAGAATAAATGGAGACAAATAGCTCTCGTCAGTTCTGCAGTTCAGAATTTTCATGGCTTCATCATTTGATGAACAACCTGATTGTCATCATTAATGGTGCATTAACAAAAGACACAAACAGAGGAAAGAAATGACGACCAGACATTGTTTTTTGTTTAAAGGGTGGTCTCTTTAGACTGGCCAATGAGGCGAGGTAAAGACTTGTTCACATGCCTTTTAAATAATATCCAGGTCAGATAAGTTTGATAATCTGCTCAGTATGTACAATGTTTATTTTGTACTGAATGCAGTAACAACCTAAACTAATATTTACAAAGAAACCATAGCCAAATAACCAGCCTGTTTCCCAGAACTGTGGACAGATGTGTTTAAACTCTTACGAGAATGTCATTGTCTGTTAATGTCAATGTTGTAGGTGTCAATTTAAATACCTGTACAGCCTTTCAAAGCCACTGTGAGTAACAACAAACCACAAACCACTTCCCATTTTCTGTATTTCCCTCGCTTTACTTCCTCATTCCCTACTGTGCACTGTAACCAATGGACACCTTGGTGGTCCTATTGTTGGTCACTATTAAAATGGCATTATTTTTCTTCCCCTTGACCCCTGGCAATGTCTACAACATGCTGATGCCCTCCTGGAAATGGCAGCTGTATGTAGTTAGGAAACAGGAAGCAGCTGTCAGGAGAGACTGCTGGTTCTCTCAGGTCACTCATTGGGCGGTTCTGCAGGTTTGTCATGTTTGTTTTCAGAACATGCATGATTCTGCTGCAGCTGAGCTGGAGGAATACAACTAAACACACACAGCGTATGATCCAGCAGGAAGTCCCCATACACTTGACTTTTCCATTAAAGGTGATGTTTTAAAGGACATTTTTGAATGTTAAAATTTTCTCAATCATAGGTTATTTGTTTATAGCAGAGACAGCAATAATAAAAGTCATTCATTGACTGATTATCAGTGGCACTTTATTATTGTGCTTGTAATAGCAGTCAAACACACTTTAATTAATGTGATATTCTGTACCATGACCTGCATGTTTTGTCCAAACAATAAAAAACCAGCATTGGGGAAGCCTGATTGAAATGATTTCATTATATTATTATTCGCATTCTAGGAACAAACGTTTTTGCTACAAGTGTGTATAAAGTATGTCATATATCAATAATTACATATATTTTCCTCCATTCATACACTTATGTCTGATAACTGCACCACAGCGGTAGATGTGTGAGAAACACGTTCCATACCGCTCTAGTGTGTTGCTTGACTCACAATAGAGAACGTCTAATGAGGGGGGAAATAACAGGTAACACTATACTGTACACTGTAAAGGCTTGTCCACTGACCAGCCCATGAAAAGCTTCATTGCCTGATCAAAAGATGGTCGAGACTCTTTAAAATTCCTCCTCTACAGTAAAATGTAATGCCAACTCATTAGTGGAAATAAAACTGATCAATGTAAGCACACTTAAATGCCATCCACTGGTTCAAATGCCACTGTTCTGTGCTTAAACTATTACAAATATAAATGAACAAACAAAAGCAGTGGTTTAAGCACAAATAATCCTGTTGAGGCTGAGCCAACATTAGGTCAGAATCCTTACAATTACATTGTGCTAATATATTTGCTAATACACCTTTATATTATATTACTGCAATGCAAGAGGATTAGTTTTGAATACGGGAAGCAAGCCAGCCTCATTATGGAACTCATTTTAGTTTCAGGAAATATGTTTAGGACTTTTTAGCTTTCAACCCAATTGTTTTTTTTTATTCCCTGTTGTGAAACAGGAGTCATTTTGGTTCTTACTGAAGTCAAAAGAAACAATTTACAGCACATACAGAGCAACTTCAAACGTGCCTTATCTGCACAAGCATCAAAAATGAGTGATTCCACATGAAATAGGAACTTAGTGTTTACTGCAATTAGGGAAAAATTATTCCATTTGTATAGTACAAATAAATGAAAATGGCTCTGTTTGAAAGGCGATTGTGAAACCTGACATTTTTGTTGCTTTGTAAATGCAAAAGCTAGTCTAAGAAATGTGTATTTAATTTAATTGCATGTATTTTGTTTATTAAAAATATATATATTTGGTTGTTTTGATTTCAAATACACAAATATAAACAGCCATTAGTGCTTTTGCATAAGATATTAATTAATAAAATGTTGCCATATGCAAATCCATAGTTTTTAACTTACGTGTATACTGTACACAGACATTAAACACAAAACATACAGGTAGCTACTGAATTAACTAACAAGCCTTGTATATATTGTAACTGTAAAAACTGTAAAACTGTAACTAAAACAACAGAGGAGCTGGTCATGTGTGGTATCACATGTAAGTTGCTGTGACGCTGGTGAAAGAGACTGTATTCAAAGTGTGAGTCTAGATTAAGCATGGCTGACTGTTTAACGGCTGATTAAACACAGATGAGAGAAACGAGGACACTCACTTTTTAGTTGGCCTTGCTAACACAAAAATGCAAAGACTGCAAATGATGGGTATTGGAAGGACCTGTGTTCTATATTATTTAATGTATTTAATGACTGAAAAATTAAACAACATTAATTGAATTTTGGAAAAATTTGCTTTAGCGTCATGAAGGTGGGGTAAACAGTTTGTGCTGTCAGCACTGTGAAATGAGTAACGGATAAAATATCCATATGACTTGGATAAAAATGATAACATGGCTAGTCTGCATAAATCTTGAACACTATAGAATTCTGAACCTTTATTGTTAACATTAAACAGTTGTGATGGCTAGTGTTAGCGGCCTAGTGTTTTATTTTAGCTGTTTTAATTTGGCTAGTTTAGACTAGTTTAAGCTCTTAATTATTGATTTCATTTGTTTTCATTAATAATACACATACCATCAAGTAAAAATACATCATAAATCAGACAGTCGGACACTCATCAGTCACTGGAAGGCTGAGATCCAACTGTTTACTTTGCAGTAATAACACCAATGCACTGCACACAATATACATAATAATCTACTTGCCCACAAGCCATCCAGACCACCCAGTCCGTTCCAGCAGTGTCAAGTGAGTGCAGTGGTGGTCATTATCTTGCAACATTTCTGTTTCTGTTGGTCCGTTCCACAAAGAACTAGAAGCACATCCTTCATCTCTTCAGTGTTGTGATGTGCTGTATATTTGTCTGTCAGTGTTGTGTTTTTATTCCGCTAGTATCGACATCATCACGGCACAATTTTCTGGGCACTCCTAACCACATCAACCATATTAAGGCATGCTCCTCTGCTACCCAGAACCGTACAGTTGTCTGACAACAAGCGTTTGGATTGTTACGTTTCAGTTTGTATAATGTAATTTCCTTGTACAGTTGCATGAAGGATAACCAGTAACATTCTCAAGGATTTCTAACAATTCTCTCAAATGTCTAGAAAACATTCTCGCAGTAAATATTTTTCAACATTATGTGTCATTGGTACTTTAAAAACATTAGCCTAAAATATTATCCTTAAATTGTAAGTGGAATGTTTTAAAAATGTTACAGAATTAGAAATGCTTTGATAACTTTTTTTATAATCAAACAGTAATGATAATACAACATCAAAAAAACATTATGTCAAAAATGTCAAAAAATGCTAGTGGCCATTTTGAGTTAGTAAATGTTGAGTTAGTAAGAGTTGGTGTGCCAGCTGGATGAAGCTGCATGAAGTTGTGCTGGGCTGAGCTAAACTAGTCGTCAGC
Source organism: Yasuhikotakia modesta (assembly GCA_036877545.1). Lineage (NCBI taxonomy): Eukaryota > Metazoa > Chordata > Actinopteri > Cypriniformes > Botiidae > Yasuhikotakia > Yasuhikotakia modesta. The sequence continues at coordinate 8,887 of JBAJNP010007628.1, read as the reverse complement.
AACAACATTCATAAATCTCCTGTCTGAGGAACACAGCAGTAACTTATGGCAGCTCAGGGAATAAGGAAACAGCATATAAAAATATTCTGAAATATCCTTTATGGAAAAGCTTTGCATCCATGGCAACAGAAAGCAGAGTTCAGTAACCCTTTAAATAGAGGGTTTGATGATTGTCTGAAAGACAGAGAAAGAAGTGCTCTACTCTTACTAAAGCTATATTCCACAGTTACTCCCCGGTACCCAAGAATAAAGCACATATTCTTCAAAAGCTGAACAGAGGTAAAATGATTGTAATAAATAAAGCAGGTAAGCAGATTTCAATTTCAGTGTAGAAGTTATTAAAACAAGTGCATTAAAGCAACCCAAACAACAGAGAAACAGGATCATTAAAGTCAATTACTGAATACCAGACAGCAAATAAAACAGGTAGACAGATAGACAAATAAGGGGTAACACACAGGTGAAAACAATCAGGAGGACAAACAGGCAGACATGAATCTTTTAATATGTTAATAACAATATTGTCAGTAAAGTTCACAATGAGTCTACAATATTTACAAGTAATGATATGTGACGACAATAATAATATGATAATTAGCATGAAAGATGCCATTAGAGGCAGTAGTCCACACAGGTGAATTAAAGCTATGACATCATTGTTTTCCTTCCCATCAGGCCTCTTAAAATGCTTTCACAGTCACACCATGACAGTGTACATAATGTACTGCAAACCGTATTTAAACTGGTACAACCAGCTCAAACAAACACTAACAAAAACAAACACACACTTGCAAAAGAAAAAAGGAAAGAAAAAGGAAAGAAAAAGATATTTGAAAAGACAAGCATTGAGAACAGTCATAATATGTTGTGATCTATAGTTCAGGCTCATTGAACATGATCCATATTAGAAGTTTAGCAAACGTTAGCTCCTGAAAGCTGGAAAATCATGTATTAGGATTATTATTATGATTGGGTTAGGGAAAGGCTCAAACTCTTGGTTATTGACATGAGGTTGATAGACTTCATGTCACCGTACACTATGAATGTATATATTTAGAATCAGATTCAACAATGGGATGTAATAATATTTAATTTTAAAGGGTTTAATGTAAATATATATATTTATATATTTTTTATTATAATACATTTCATTATTTATTATTTCATTATATTTTTCTGTGGACATAGTTGGTATTGCTGGAATTGAAGACGGAGATCAGATGAATTTCTTTTGTGGTCTTTTCCAGTCTGTGTGATCACATGACCCAGAGATTCACTGAATCAACTAATGTTACTGTTTTAATGATTAACCAGATAATGTGCTATGATGGATGGTTTCTCATTTTCTGGGCTTTTTTCACCTGAAAAACAATTCTGAGTTGGCAGATGCCTAATCCATAAATAGGTGCTGGCAACTCTTTGGCTGCTCACAAATGGGTAAAATGTGGGTGGCTTTTTGGAATGTCTTCTCATCTCAAGCCCACAAAAAAAAAAATCTCATCTCAAGCCCACAAAAAGCTTTGAACAAAACCTCATGTGGCTACATTTTAGTTTTCTTTTCATTTTGAAAGTGCAGGTCTCCATTTTTTTTGCAAATCCCTTCTCAAAAATTTTTCCACTTTATTTATAATAAACACGTGTAGGAACACTTGGCCAATGCATGTTGTAAACTCTGAATGCTGGGCCTGAAAAGAGACCATCATATTAATGAATTTGAAAATACATTGTTATTATGTATATCTATGTTATTTAATAAAAATGTCCCTTGAGATACTATTTTGCAGATATATGATATTGCTAATTAACAAGAATGCTAATATTCCTTTGTGATTTTTGCATAGTACTTTCCCAAACCAGAACCAACTGTTTAATTAACCAAAGATGAATCACTTGTTTGCTATAGAAAACAAATACAACTTTTAATTTGGTTTAATGTTGCACATATATGTTATATTTAGAGATCTGTCGGGACCGGTTAAAGCTTGGCACAAACTTATCTCCCTTTCTCTTTTCTCAGAACACAAGCATCTATTGCCAAGAAGTACTTTGGCGCCACACTGCTATTTCTGCTACCTGTCTAATAGTGCTGTAAGGAACCAGAGGCATAGTCCCTCCATTAGATGCAGTTTAGATAACAACTTTTCCTGAAAACCTTTTAACATTTATTCGGCTCCACTCTGGTTAAGCACCAGAGAACTATGAGTGTCACAGTTGAACACCAGTGAAATACTGGTGCCTTTTCATTTTCAGTTGTCCAATTACATTTATTCACAATACTGTTTATATCTATATATATATATATATATATATACATACATATTCTTTAATTGCTAGATACCAACCCTGAACCTAAAAGTAACTCTTTTTACCTCAATTACATTCATACAGTCATTGACCTCAATATACATCAATAAAATATCTAAGTATAGAAAGGCAAAAGTTACAGATTGCAGCTTTAACGTGTGTGTGTGTGTGTGTGTGTGTGTGTGTGTGTGTGTGTGTGTGTGTGTGTGTGTGTGTTGGTCAATAAATGCAATACATGGGGGTTCAGCATTTTTATTCTGTTTGTCAGCCCTTATATTAGTGTTAGAGAATTATATGTCAGAGAATGTAAAAGATAGGCAGTATAAAAACGCCTTATCAGAATATGCCAAAATGCCCAGTGTTGTCACAATCTGTAACTGTATAATGATGTACAGTTATATAATTTTTTCTCATGTGCTCAGTAGCCTCAGTTTGACAGTGTAAACTAAAGAAAATGTTGAACTATGATGCAAGCATGCAGAGGTCATCAGAAGCCATCAAGAAACTACCCGCAATGAGGGCGTTATGATAGTCCGCTGACTTCTCCCCTCCTCCATGAAGAGGTGTGAGAACCTGCCACCACCATTCATGTCCTCTTTGTAAGCTGAGTTCTTGATAGAGATAGTGGGGCAGAGAAGGGCTGATATATATTACCTGCTGATGAAGAAGATAAACCATGTCAAAACACCCCCTTCCTGGCCAGAGCCAAGGAATGACAGCTCCCCACGTTTTTATGGGACATTTTATCTCTTTTGATTAGATCAAGATTCAGTGTGGTGTGACCCGAATGAGAGGATTTATTTACAAATATTACATATTTGCCTGGTTAGGATGCAAGTAAACTACAGAAGCTAGTAAATTTCCACTGCCTATAAAGCTAATCGCTTTTGATATTTATAGGCAAGTAATTATTGAATAGAGACACAGAAAAAGTCAAAGTTCTTATTAAACACCCCACCTTATACATTTTAATCCTGACATTATACACACTATAAAAATTGGTTATCAGTCCTAACTCAAAGTATATAAACATTGTTATTTTAACAATGTTAGTTTAACACTAAACTTTCTACCATGTTTCTACCATGTTAAATAGTTTTCTAAACCTAAACAAACAGTTTTTGTTCATGGCAGACAGTTAAACACATGACTGTGATTAGAATACTTTATCAGGCCATAGAAAAGCTTTGAGGATAAGAAGATCCTGTAGGTTTGGGAAAGCAACTTCATCTTTAATTGCAAAAATCACTGTGATAAGATGCTTTTTAAAGAACTGTGGAAAGCTGACAAACATGCTGTCACACTTACAGGCTATTTTACATTATATACAAATTGGTCCAAGAGAAATATTCTCTAGAAAGATCTAGCCAGAAGAGCTTTTAATACAAAAGGCTTATCGTCAGCATTTATCACAAGCATATTATCAACACAGGACTTTATTTGGTAGAATTAGTGATTTTCTCTGAGCTCTGCATTATATCGCTCTTAGATGCAAATGTTTATTCAACTTTTTAAGCAACATTATTCAGTTCTATCCTTCAATGTACTCATTGAATAATGTAGTCAGTAACAGAATAATGAATAACTAAAAATGGTAACTAATGATATGATAATTACATGGTGAGTAAATGATGAGGGAAAAATCTGTTTTGTTTGAACTGTTCCTGAAATATTAATTAGTACTTAAATGTAAATAAAATAAAGTCTAACTTAAACAAATTTAACAAAGTTGACATTAAAACTTCACTGTAGAATTTTAGAGTATCTAGCATCTGAAATATTGCGTGTTTCCAGATAATCGTTTTTACAATGTTCCACATCTTATTCTACCCTTTGGACCACATTAACAGTTCAGATAAAGCAGGAGAACACAGAGGACAGGAAAAAAAGACAGACATCTTCAGTCCTTAACTTCTCCTCATCAGTCTGGCAGGCCAGTGGCTATCTAATGATCATTAGGACCACAGATGAAAGCTGAGCCTGCTCTCAGAATGCCCTTAATTGCCGCAATTAAATAAGTGTGGTTGAATGATAATATCTTTTTCCCCAAATAAAAGGAGCCTACATCATTAAATAATCCTACAATTAGAAACGATCAAGGCTTATTCTTGATGTTGTTGTTGCTCAAAATCTTGGGAATACATCTCGGGCAGAAAGGGTGTTTGGGTCGCCCCAGTAGGCGCCACATCGCCTAGACTATGGCCAGTGGGCTGAATTTACATACCACCAAAATACTCTTGGCACATCAAACACACAACTATTGTACAGTCTATGACCTCCCTGTTTCACATATTATTCTAAGCATTCGTTCTTTGTGGATTTTACACCTAGCATGTTGAGACAAGGTGTGTTTGTTGTGCAAATGTACACTGTCCAAAAGGTTTAGGCTTAACATAGGACTAAAGAAGTACTATATTTCTTACACAGTAGCTGTTTAAGTGGTACACCTCTATTAGAGAATAGATAATTCAGTCTCTGACTCCAGCAGGGAATAATGTATCTAGAGGTGTTCACCTTAGCTGCCCTCACTGCATATATTTCTTCAGTTGTGAGAAATTACAGAAGCAAATAAACACTATACACAATACTTTCTTACAGCATAAATATAATATTTACCAGACACTAATCATGATTCAGATGGTGGGGAGCTGTGGAAAATGAGATTGGATGTATTTGGGTCAAACCACGGCAACTTCACATACAAATTCATATTCAGGAATTTTTACTAACTAAATAATTATGAACTAATATACTAACAGCCAACATGAGAGGTGATTTATACCACTGTAAACAACCATTAATGTTGTTAATTGGAGCACAGCACTAAAAATAATAGATGAAAAATATAAATACCCTCTGAAAAATATTTTGTCAGCATTGTTCCAAACCTGTAACTTCTTTAAGGGAACACAAAGGAAATATTTTTAAAGAATGTTCACTTATCTGATCCTCCAAAAAGAACAAAAGCAGCTGAGCAGGTTTGAATAGCTTGAATCATAAGTCTTCTGGACTCTTAGAATTAGGACTTTTAGAATTCACCACCCCTGTTCATGAACTGCTTTTGCTGTGTCAAAAACAGGGTCACGTATATTTTTAGTATGATTTTTTAGAAGCAGGCATCAAAGTTTGGAGTGATTGATGACAATGTTTGGGTGAAATGTTTTTTAACCATGCTTCTCAAAAAACATTGTTTGAGTTTATCCTGTTTCAAGCATGTTATATATTTGTAAGAAGTATTTTTGCTGTACAGTAAAATGCCTTACAGCACTGGGTTATATCTACTGTATATAACACTGGGAGGGCTGCAGAATGACTGTTCACTGTATTTGGTTGGGTCAACAAAGTCCTTAGATTGGCACAACAGGATCTTCCGTGTGATTGGAAAAAACTGTGGGCAAGGTTTATTTTTCCAGAAGCTGATCACAGGCTCCAGCTCTTTGAGATTTGCCGTTGCTACTGCAGAGAGCCTCTGAGGTATTTTAACTGTGTTTACATGAACTGGCTAGTTTCTTGTGCAGTTTACTTTAGCACAAACATGTGGGACACATTTAATATTGCAATACAGTTAATTGTGTAACTAAGTTATTTAAAGCTGCTGCTTGCTTTTACTTAAAACAGCAGGGTTAAAATGGTCATTTACGATATTGTTCAAAGACATTACACATCTCAGAGTAAATAAACAGATTTATAGAAAATGTCTATGATGTTCAAGAGTGTTCTCAGGCAAATAAACTAATTCCCATCCATATAATTTTATCCCAGGACTTTGTAGGTGTACCTAAGGACGTGCACTTTAGACCTCCAGGTAACCTTGCGGGGGGTGATATGGAAAAGCCTTCAAAATCTATTTAGCACGTAATCTATGGCAGAATATGAACTATGACAAAAGTGTGAGCAAAGTACATGCATTTGGCCAGGGGCCACTCATAGCCTACTTAACGACAAACAGACCGTACCAGATCTCTCTACAGGTATTTGTAGAGCCTGTAGCAGAGTCTGAACTAATGGTCTAGGTTAAGTTACCTGAAATGAGAACGTGCTGTTTAGACTCTTTCAAGTCTGCAGTTGAAACACTCAACTGGCCTGCTGGCTGATAACCGTGAAAACCTGTTTGGCTAATAATGTCACTGGAGGAAAATCAGATTGTTCTTTTAGCGCCCAGCTACAGGGCACATTTACTTCCTGTAAGAAACATATGCACACACACACAATGACCTCATGACTTACCATAAACAGAGCTTGCATACTTAGATTTGCATAACTGTTCATTCTTGAAAACATTTGTTTTCTATAGTGATAAACAGGGCTGGTTATCACACTGTTAAGCTGTCATAAGATCATCACTCAGCAGCTATTACACAAATACTTGTTTTCCTTGGACTGTTTCTTTTCTCTATGGTTTAAATTTAAAAAATGTTAAAGCTTTATTTGTAGCCACAACAATTTATCTATACAGAAAAAAAATCCTGAGAAATCTTTTTTGGATAAATATTCATTAGAAAGTGTGACAACTTGCCCCAGCCTCCACCACATTGTCATCTTAGCACAACACACCAGTGAACTAAGAATGAGCCACATTACACAGGAATACAAAGGGAAAGGCAGCAATGAGTTTTGCTGGAATCTCACAGGTGAGAATATAAAAGCGGGAGTGCAGGACCAGGCCTGTGCTGTGCTGATGGGACATATCTAAGTGCTCTAGCAGTGAACCGTGCAGAAGCAACAACATTCAGCCCTCTCACTCATCCTGTGACAGCAAAACATTTCCATCAGCCTGATGATGACACACTACCTCTTCTGCAAGCCAACCAACTCTTGACAGCAGACAGGCTCCACACACACAAACTGGCTCTGCGGACGAGATCTGAGCTGTTCTTCAGCCTAAAGCAGAAATGGAATATTCATCAAAAATGGTGCGTTATAAAATAAGATGTGCAGTCAGATGTGTAATAAGTGTAACAATGTTATTTACTTTTGTACCAGTGTAACAAAATCAAAAACACATCATATTGTGATGAATGCAGCAAGTAAACATTTAGTTATCTGTATATTTAGGTCTTTTCTCAATCTCTTTTTTTACAGGCATGAACGACCAACATAGCGACAACCACATTCAATAAAAACACCGTACAATACAACCATATGACATCAAAATATAACACCATTTTGTTTTGTATGCATAAAAGAAAAAAAGTACCATGTCACTGTATTCATTTTTTAAAAACACGTTCAGTTTTATAAACTCAACCAACCAAAAATCTAGTTCTGTAGTGCTTCACTCTGGATCTTGAAGTTTGATACTCATATTATTTAAACAATGACAATAATCACAATGTTCATAACATTTACAATTATTTACCTAGGATTCATGTCAGTAATGTTATTTGGTGATTCTCAACCCAAAAATGTGTTGGGGTCAGTTCCTCATAGGGTCACAGACAGCAGGCAAAAACAAATAATAAAATGTAACTAACCATATAATTGAGGATAGTTAGGAGAGCAAAATAAATAGACTCATCTACTTTCAAAAGAGAAAAAGCTTCCTTTATTTTTTGCTATTAACATCAAAAGCCATGTTTCCAATCAGACTCTGTGGTATCTCGGCACCAATTCCGATATATAATTGTCAAAACAAATTAGAAAATATAAAGAGTTTTTGAATTCACCCAAAAATGAAAATCCTGTTATCATTTACTTAGCCTCGTGTTCTTCCAAACCTGCATGAAGAACGTAACCAAACAATTGCTGGTAGCAATTTACTTTCATACATTTTTTTAAGTCAGTAGTTACCGCCAACTATTTAAATGTTTCTTAGTTCACTGTTAACCACAGCTTTATGGAGCTCATTGGTATAAATGGCAATTTTTGAGTTCCACCCTTTTAGTTCTTCAAAGCTCTTAAGGTGTGGACACACTAGACACTGATACCATATCCAGTTGCTGTCCATATTTGTAGGGATCTCAGTAGAATTAGTATACTAATACTGTAGTGGGGCTGCACCTTTAAGGTGTGGTTACACTACACTTTTCACTCCACTGACTTCAAATGTGGCAGACTGGAAACACAAGCATGTATCAAAAAAACCCCTCAAAGTTCAAGTTTGATGGACTCTGTTATCTGTGAATCACATTATGACGATGTATGACCAGTATAAGATTCCCAGATGTGAGCTTCCCAGATGGGCAGCAGAATCGTACAATCCCATTTTGTATAATACAGTGTTAAAGAATTAACAACAATAGGGTAATCCATAATGTGTCAGTATATAAACCTCAACACTTTGTCATGTGATCATATCCGGTTACTGTTCATATTCACAGGGATCGCCACAGACTTCTTGCACGCTGAAAGTCTAGTGTGGCCGCAGATTTACCTCATGTCTTAAACAAATGTAAAGCAACAAAATTCCAGCAACAAGCAATTTGTCTGTCCACAAAGAAGCACCGCTGTCACCTATTTGCAATAAGAGACATACGTCCATAATTAAGTTACAAATAAAATACTTATAACAATATTCAGACACATATATGACTGACACAATATTTGTCTTGTAATAAAATTTGTTAAAGGTTTGCATCTAAAA
>JBAJNP010007627.1:0-22101 GCA_036877545.1 Yasuhikotakia modesta | reverse complement strand
ATGTCAAATTTTCAGTTTTTGTGAGATTAACCCCTTTTGTTCAATAAATAATGACAATATATCCTTTTTTTGTTTGTCTATCATTAGCAAGTCTGCTTCACAAGTTGGGTTTTGGATGTACATTTGATTAGGTTATTCTATTTATTTTTTTTTTTTTACACAAAACCTAACCATGTCTGGAGGGTTCACAAACTTTCAAGCAGCACTGTATATAAATAAACTTTAAATGTGTGTAGCATAAACGTGTCATGCATGTTCACCAAATAAAAGGTTATGTGGTGGTTATAATAAGAGTTTCTTTAAGTGAGTTTTGAACACAAGTGAAACAGTACAGGGATCTTTTTTAAAAAGAAGTTTACAGTAAGTGCAGTCAGTAAATGTAACTAGGTGGTTATCTGGATTACATTCCCCTGTACAATTTACTTCTCTGTACCATAATCCTGTTCATGGCTTCAGTCAGTTTATAACATTACAGTTATTTGTACATATTCCATGTAACACAAGCTCACAGAATTCAGTGTCTGAAAAAGGCTGATTTAGTATAAAATTTTAAAGCAACGTTCCATCATCTTTCAGTATTCTAGCTAAGTCCAGCCACTGGCTTTACAAGGTAATAAGTTAAAGGCAAATATAATCAACAGTGTCACCTTTCCCTTGACATGCCAGTGAACAGATACGCCGAACACAGATTCAGTTAAAAAACAAATCTAATGTCTTTTACCTACACAGAGGCTCCCGCACCTCTTCCAATACATCAGAGGGGGCTATCCCCAGGATGCTAGTCATCCCTCGAACTACATTACCCATAGGCCCATACAACTGCAACACATTAACTCTTCTACCCCCCAGTTTCATGAACACTATTTGTGTAGTCTTCATTTGCTCAGCCTAAAATTTCTGAGCTTTGTTTGTGGTTATGCTGATTGTTTGCTGCCTGCCCTGATGCCTGTTATTGTTTCTGCACATGGATCGCGTGTTACAGTTTTAATCCCATCATTACAGTTTTAAACTTTTGTACAGTGTTGGGAAAGTTGGTTTCCAGAAGCTATTTATATAACTTGTGGATACATTCCACTAATCTCAAATATCAAGTTAGACAGTACAGAATATGTCAAAGATCTGAAAAGTTTGCTCACCTCAAGTGTGTGATGTTTGAGAAACACATATGGCTCCTATAAGATCTATAATTTTTCTGTGTATTATGTGAAATTAACACAGTGGTGTTTTGTTGCTTGTGTGCCACCTACATTAGCTCACATTTATTTCTATAACAGATGTTATATTTAGCTGTGACCCTATTGAGATATTAAGTGGCAGAGTACTGACTGTGATTATGTGTAAATATGAACAGTATGCAGATACATTCAGAGGGATAAAGAGTCCCTGGGAATCAGGCAGTTTAATCTGGGAAAACACACAGGATTAGAGGAAAGTGTCCTTGCTGGGGTTTATGGGATTGTTTTGAGAGCTGACACAGATTAAACAGATGACTGGATTAATAGCAAAACTACTAAACAGCATAAATTTATGCAGCTGTTTGTATATTAATCTGGGCAATTCCAGCATATCTTTATAACCAGACCTCGCTGATTTTGTGAGAAGTGTCTTGATGATTTTGTGAAACATGGAAACATCACAGTATTAGTGACATATTATTATTACATCTTAAATATTCTTAATACTCTCCATGTTGTGTCTTGTGTAATTCACGATTTCTTTTCTGTTGCAAGCTGATTGGCTGATCTGGTTGCCATGACAATAATTTTTACGTTTCCTGCTTTCTGTTGCCTTGTCAAGATACGCCGAAATGGCCAAACAGAAATCAATCATCTGAGAATCTAAAATATACACTTAATCTAAATATTGTATTTTTGTATTTAAACTGAATATTTAAACCTGGTTTTGCCCATTGGGAATCGGTGAATAGTGTGTGTGTTTCATAATACTATGGACTAAATATGGCTAAATGTGAGTCTGAGGGGAAACACCACCAGCACTAACTTTTAAGCACTAAACCTGTTTATCATCCTCAAGAGCATCACTTTACATATTAATAGTCATTTTTGCTGTTTATATGCCCTATTTGCACATTTAAACAACATTTATTAAATTATTGCTACTAGTCATTAAATAAAAGTGTCAATGTTTAGTATGATTTCTAAATCTCCAATATAATCCAATAAAATTTATCCACGAGGTTTTTGAAATACATAATGATTGGTCAATTATGGAATTCTGCAATTAAATATTTTTTAAAAACAACTAAAACTGATAATTAAAGGAACTCCACAGAATTCCCCAAAGCTTCCCTCAGAACATCTCAGCATGTGGAAAGCAGATATTCCTCTCACACCTTCACCTGAATGCAAACAACAGCAGAAAGAGTGATGTGGTGGCTATGTAGGTCACTGTCTCTGTCTTGCGGGAAAAGAACTTCACACAGGAGCAGGAAACAGTGAGGGGTGGGACAGATTCTTATTATAGTCCTTACACACATCTGCAGGATCAACCACCTTCAGCCTTCAAGACTTACTAATACTTGAATCATGGACCCAGTGACTCAGACAGAGGTAATAAACCATAGCGAGGGAGAGGTGGAGGAACACATTTTCACTTTGACGCTATTTCCTCACTAACGTTGTGAGAGTGTGGGAGGAACGTTCACAAACTGCTCTGAATGTAGATGCATTTAAATCCTTATGGCACATTGCAGTTACATTTGGATGTGCAGGATGGTTAATATGACACAAAACTAATAATTCTAATAATATCTGTACATGTTGTAAATCACAAATAAGAGTATGTGTTGAAACTAACTTTCTATGGCAGTAAATAATTGTTACATCTGCATGTTGTGATGCAGCACTGCATGCCTCTGATATTGATGCAGTGATGTATTCAGAGAAAAAATATATATAGTATAGTAAGAAACTTACAGTAACAGTAAGACAGTAAGTACAGTAAGACATTTACAAATTAAACTAAAAGAGCAAATACAATTTCTGTCTCAATCCTTTCAGATAAATCAGTTAATAGGAAAAAGACATTTGACTAAAGTTCCTGGATGTCCAACTATTTCTGCTCAACATTAAAAGTGTAAAGCCATGAACACGCTAACAACAGATATTACCCACAATTCACTGCCAGTTTAATCAGTCTACACTGAATAAACAAATTAAATAAGTTATGCTAAAGTATAAAATAAGCATTACATGACATAATAAATGAGCTATAAAAGCTGAAATGTAAGGAGTATTTAATCTTGTATTTTATTTTATGACTGTTAATGATCACAATATTGCATCTTGTTATTGTCACATGTTGTTCTGTATGAGTTCTTGCTCTTATGACAACAGTTTATTTGTTGAATGACATGTATTTCAGTTCTAACCTTTTCAACTCCTCTCCTGACTGCAAATAGACAATCACACAGATCAGTCAGATGAAGCATTGTTGTCAAACACACCTACTGCCTGACACAACAGTATCTGTTGAACTATCCGATTTCTATTCCAACACAAACAGTGCTTATAATCCTATAATAGACAGCCAGTTAAGCAAAAACTGGAAAAGCCTTCAGGCAAAACTAGGAAAAGATGGACCACCATTCCAGAATATTTTATGTTCTTCAATGTATATGTGCAGCTGAGTCTGCAATGTACTATGGGTAAAATGTTGCATCATCATTGCCATTTATCCCATGAACATTAGGGAATTGTCCACTGTCTTCAATATTCATTAGGATAATTGTGAAGTTGTAAGATGTTTTCTAGAAACATTTTGCTATTTACATTAATTCATTTGGTAGACACTTTTATCTAAAGCAACTTACAGTGAATTGAATTTTTTATAACATTTTTATCAGTAATTGCATTCCCTGGGATCGAACGCACAAACTTTGCACTACTAACGCAATTATCTACCAGTTGAGCTACAGCAAGGCCTGGTTGCAAGTCTCTTTCCATTCACACTAGTGGTCTAAATAATTTATATATCTTCCGTGGAAGGTGCAAGACCATAAAATATTCATTTAAGCATTGTATTCAGTCCAAATGCAATGATAGGTTGTCCTATTTGCCTGTCAAGCTATGTATGCATTTGTGTTGGAGAAGGCGTGGATTGTGGAGTGTTCTGATGGGAGAGCAAGGAGACCATTCTATTGGATGCTGAGGTCACTGAGCTGCCCCGCCCACTGGTGTTTAGGAAGCTACAGGACCACATGGTCAGTGCTCATGCAATCTCACTCCCACATGCTGAATGACAGGATTATTAAATACTGAAGTCATTTAAACTAGTACTAGAGAACAGCAGTAAGGTGTGTTTGTGTGTGACACCATCAAAGCTCAGAATAGTAGTGTGTGTTGCCCCAGATGACTGCTCACCCTGCCTGAACCCAGTCGAGACAGTCATGATGTTCTACATCACTGTGAGCAAGTTCTACTTTTTATTCACTAGATTGTCATTATGTTTTCCTGGAATTTATCACTTTAGACCTCAGAAATATATACATATTGGCCGAATATATATATATATATATATGTATGCTAAATTTTAACAACGTTTATTATGTAGCAAAAGATCTAAAGGGCCAAACGATCCTGACCTCTGCTGCTTAACCAAAGACCAGGAGAAGATCATTGTTCACAGAGGTCTATCAGACGTCAGCTTCTCTGCATACGAAGTGCATACTTCAGTCACCATCCATGTGAGGACACTGGGTCTGGACGACAGTGGACAGGTGTGTACAGTCCAGATCCCTCAGCTGCCCCACCAGCTGGAGTGTCACATATCTGTACTCCACACGGAGATCTTATAAGTGTTGTGATGCAGAAGACACTTGTGTGAAAATACAGCAATTCCTGGAAGATTCTGTGATTCTGTACAAAGTTTCCAATCTTGAAACATTGTATTAAATAGAATGAGGGTCATTGATTTGGTGTGTAATCAGTGAAGTTTGTGTGTTTACAGGTAAATGGAGCTGTTGTGGATCTCAACAGAGGCAGAAATGGGCTGGACATAGAAGCTCTTAATGTTAAATTTGTTGTTTGTAAATGTTTTTGTAAATTATAGTGGCATAAACACATTTTGGCTCTCAATATTTTCCAAGCTTCTTTGTTTCCAAAATTGATCCACTCTGGGGTTCAGAGTTGCTCCATAAACAATATATATATATATATACAAATGTAAAGAAGTAAAGAAACTGATATCTGATATAGGTTCAGTGAGGGCTTTAATTTATCATTTATTACAAGGAGCAGCAGAATTTTCTGCCTCTTTGTTGCGTTTTTGTGTCTGATCTTTCTCAAACGTCCCCCTGATGTCAGCTCACCATAACACTGTTACCCAAAGACCAACTTTAAAAGATGATCACAAGTTTAATTATTAATGTATACATGGGTTTTACATCACATGGGAAGTGATACAGAGACAATCGCAGCGATTTGATAAAGTTTCCTTACCTTGGGGTCTAACAAAAACTTAACAGTGTACATTAGTGTAGAAACTTACTCGCTATATAAATGTATAAGCATATATATTGCGAGATCTATATTTTGATAACATGATTGTCAGGGATCATTATCTGGATGAAGACAGATGCTGCAGTTTCTGCGTAATAACAGACAGTCAGTCTTAAGCACAATGATGTCATACCAGCTATTCTTCTTTATAAAAAACTCGCAAGATCAACATCGTTTAACTCATCCAACAATCTGAATGACGAGAAAATACAAACCGCAATGAAAAAGAAACAAAAATATATCCCCTGTGATTGATGCGTATCGTAACTAAACGTCGACCCAACATCATTACCTCGGTATGTATTACCTGTTACGTTTATGTTTATAAACTCACATATTTTACATAAACATATTTTAAATATTTATTTATTTATATAGGTTGTTTATTATGTATATTATTAAGAATTTTAATTTTTTTCATTCTGTTGTCATATAATTTTTGGGGAGGCGTAAAATTATCTGCCTTTATATTCATTTTAAACTTTGAACAAAGGAACAGCACTTTCCCATGATTTTTTTCCCATGATTTATCTCATTCCTCAGATGACATGCTGGGTTAGACACGATTACTGCATTCCAGAGCAAATTTTATGTTTAGCGTGATGGCAAAATTTCGTGAATTATATAACATAAAAGCTATATAACTATATAACATTATATTCATAAGCTTTTAAATCAGCACAGGTTCATGAGACATAGGGCCCGCTTCAGAAAGGTGGTTCAACCAACTTTGAGTTTAAACTTAAATTCTGCGTTGATTGAAGCCCTATTTGCACAGGATTAGTATTATCTGGGTACCTGGTGTGATTTAGAAAGTACCCCTCATGTCTGATTTTTATGTGGCGCATAAAAAAGCCTGTTGTACTCGAATTTAATGACTAATCTCACGGATATGATGTCAAGGCAGTGTGTAACATTATAGGCATATTATAGGTTTATATTTAAAGGTATACATGTCATATCTATAAAAGAAGAAATTCACTTCCTGCATGCCGCTATACATGTTATTCATCTCCATCTAATAATTCAGTTCGGCTTCTCTTTCTGCAGATTGTATAGTATGATGTATAGCGATACCCAGCAGTCCAAATACACACAAAACACTTCAACTCAGCCTCCATTCTTTACACACAGAAATAGAAACTTTATAAAATAATAAATGATACTGCTAAATACTGGCCAATTTACAGAAATGCTGATTCACATGGGATTAATATCATCACAGAACCTCTGTGTTCGTGAAATATAGCAGGTCATTTGTGGGGGAATTTTTACTTTACAAATCACAGACATGGTCGATTCGCACGGGATTAAAATCACAGACAATCTCCAAATGTCTTTTATTACAAATGACTAGAAGTCACCAGGTGATACTAATATTGTGTGAATAGGGCTTTACTCTGTGTTTGGAAACTCAGAGTTTTCGGGTTCAGAACAGATATTAGTTGGTTAAATCAACTCTGAGTATGTTGACTCTGAGTTAACCATGTGCACCACGACAATAAAAAGCCATTATGAATAGAGCACAGATATTACGACTCACCATGGCAACAGCACCAGGGGAAAAATGGCTATTTACAGTGTAAAATGCTATTAACACTGCTGTTTATACTACTTTAAATATATATTTAAATAAATATTTTAGTAGAAACAGGATTTTCTGCTATTTACACAACTTATTACAAATAGTGGCAATTATCTGCACCTCAGTATTGTACTACATTATAAAACAGTTTACAATAACATGATGATTTAAATTCAAATGATTAAATAGATGCCACCTTTTCCGAGCAATATAAACCTTCCCTACACCTACCCTAAACACACCCCAAACATTCTTTCGTTTCTAATATGATGTGATGTTTGAAAATGGAGTAAAAAAAGCTCAGCTAAAAGAGGATTTGAACAGGGATTTACCACGTCAGAAATGCCTGTGATACATGCCTTACCATCTACGCCACTTAGTGGTTGTCTTTTGTTTTGGACTTACTGTAGGTGAGTTTCACTCCATATATTGTATATTTAATTGACTCTCAAAAACTGTACCGCTCAAATAAAGAAATGTATCAGGACATGACAAAAAAATCCACAGGGGAAAGCAAAATCCTCTATTGGCATAAAAACAGCAAATTAATGCAGCCTCCTCGTCTACAGGAATCTCTACAACAGGACATACCATTTCAGTTTTAAACAGTATGTAAGACAGAAATATGTTCAATGAATGAATGTACCGAAAGAATGAATTAAATGTTTAAACAGAACATTAAATATGTCATAAATAGTGTTGTATCTTCAGTGTGCCTTCCTAACAGAATTGACGTCTTTACTTAACGAAAAACTTTTGAGCTGTACTTTATGTTGTCCACCTGTGATTGGAGGGTTGACCTAAAAATGGGAGGAGACCAAAAGAAACTCTGGGTTCAATGAAGAAAACCTTGCAAAGACAGGTTGAGGCCATCAAGCTTTCGTTTAAAATAGATTAAATAGCGGGTTTATCATTAAGGTCAGCATACTGTGTTTTGAGGCTCTTCAAGTGGTCTAAAACGTCAACCAAATAGGACAGACACGTAAGCCACAGTGTCATCAAGATGCTTCGCCAGAACTGATCTGATTTCTGTCAAAAACAGCTTCATCTCCCTCTGTAGTGTACGACTGAAGAGGCCGGCAAACAGGGTATCCTCCTCAGTCACCACATACCTGACATAGGTGAGGATAATCAGTGATAATCAGTGGATTGTCCAGCTGCAGCGCATAGTAGGGGCGTTATCAACTCAATGACTTGTTCTTTGATATCACTAGACATGAAATTCTCTGCTTTGGCTGCTGCACTCTCTCCTATCATTATTCTGCACATCTTGAACATGAGACGCTTCCAGACACTGTTTAGAGACAGTGCTGTGCATTGTAAGGATTGACTGTTGCTGATGGAGGCCATCAAGCTTTCGCTTAAAATAGATTAAATAGCGGGTTTATCTTTAAGGTCAGCATACTGTGTTTTGAGGTGCCTTTTAAGCTTGCAGGGCCTCATGCTGTCGTTTCTCAGCACACACTGAGGTCTCTGATCAGCCGTGACTGTAAACCCAAGCTGCAGGTTTGTTTCATCATACTTTTGAAGCTTGGGCTTTTATGCAGCTGGTGGTGCATCAGTTGCCTTGGTGGTTGTCCTCACTACAAATTTCCCCATTTGGTTGTAAAATAATTTGGATGTTGTTGTTGTTGTTTTTTTTTGGTTGTTTTCAATAAAGTTTATGATATAATGATGTGTGTGGCTGAGATGGGGTTAGTCTTCAAAAATATGTTTTTCATACAGTTTTATACGGTTTTCAGTTTTTATAGAAAATAAATAGATGGCTAACAGAAAGCGAGAGATGTGTGTGTGAATGCTTATATAGTAGCACTGACGAACAGGGTCAAAATACAACCCAGTGTTTCAATTGGTAGATTTAAAGTAAATGCCATTGATTGGTTTGTGATATTATTTTTCAACCACATGCAGGGCCTGAATTTCATTTTTTAAACTAAAGGGGAATTCCCCCCTTACATGGGGGGGGATTTAAATTTTGACACATGCATTAATAACTAAATAGTACAGGGCCTCCGAGAGGACACTAAAAAAACTGGTAGGTAAAAAAATGCGTTGCACACAGCAGCAACACAAAAAAATATCCTAAAAGCTGCTGACGTGGCAGAGGAGCCTGGGAACACCTATAGTTACAGTATATCCAAACAAAAAGGTTTTGATATACTTTTGCGAGATCTTGCAAAACTTTTTGTTCTCTCAAACCTTTTTGGGTTTCTGGCAGTGGCATACACAAACACTGGTAGCTCCAATGTCCTTGTGCTGTTAAAATGTCATCTTTTGCCATCTTTAGCTCAGTCTAAACAAACCCCATATATGTTGCCAAGAAAACAGAGGAGATACTACCCATTTTACAGGGTTCTCAGCAACGACTGCCTGACACAGCACCCGGGAGTCTCCGCCCTTCAAGACTGACCATACAAAATTATCCAAGGGGAGCCAAACAAAACTGGCTCCAGACACTCAGAACTGCGGCCCAGACCTAAACTCAGACTCTGAATATACAATGAGGCTGAACTATACTGGCAGCAAACACTTCCTTGAGGGGAGTAAAGGAATCCCTCAGAGAGATGGTTCCCTCATGATCCAGTAAGGATCCAGGAAACTCTAAGAGTACGACAAAGATGGTTGTATACTATAATTTAGGGGTCTTCCCTTGGTCTAGAGGCGTCAGGAAATAGGGAGGGAGTGAGACAGTGCTACTTCTTTACTACTGCACAAGCCTCATTCCTCCAGCCTCCTCTATCTGGCACTGCATTGCTTCTACACTCTGTTCCCAGAAGGAGGGGGAGTGCACACAGTGACACTATGTGTCTGGTCTTGCCTACAGTTCATGAGAAAGCCCTCACTGAACCGTAAGAGTAGACAGAAAATAGGCCATCATAACCATCACTGGTCCAATATTTAGGGTCTGTCTAAGTGTTTATAAAACATTACAGTACAGGGAATAAGAAGAGAATGAGACAGGGCTATAACCTCACTCTTGTGCGAGCCTTAACTTGCCTGCCCTTGGCACCTTGCCTCCTTTCCCAGCATGGCATCACTCCTGCAGTCTGCCATCTGAGGGCAGACCAGTATGGGCAGCAGCATTCTCCCTTTGACCCCACTGTCACTGGCCAGGTTTTTAACAGCTGGCTGTGTTTTTAATGACCTAGATAGCGAAACCGTAGACTGGGTGCCACTCAGCCAGTGTTCATTCCTCTCCCTGATTTAGGCCCAAGAGTCACTCCCATTCAGACAAAATGAGACCAAAATGATGTGATTGTTAGAGTTTGAGCCTGCAGGAACAAGCCCCACCCACTGAGAGGTTGGTCACTTGTCAGAGTCTGTGGCGACACAATGAAGAGCAACACAGTGAAGAGCAGCACAATGAAGAGCAGGACAATGAAGAGCAATAGAGTGAAGAGCAAAAGTTGTGACATGCTGCATTTCTCAAAAATATCTGCCATCAATTAAACCACATGACACCAAAACCCGTTTTCTGAAAGAATTGGAGCAGTAGCTTAAATGTGATTGTTTGTACAGTTTCGATTGCTTTTTAGAAACACTGTCTTGGTTTTCATTTTCTTGTAACTGTATATGTTTACCTATGCGTATGGTTATTTTAATAAAGAATCACATTTAAACTGTATTCAGTTCCAAATCTCCTGACATTATATCCTCACATGATGTTGTTTTAATATAAGTGGTTTGAGCATGTATAGGAAAACACAACAATGCATTATTACGTCAAAACAAACAAAAATACAATAAAACTAAAATATTTTTTCAAAACATAAAGCATCTACTTCACCAGCACATCAGCTGAAAAATGTTTTAAGAAACAGGGATGACAAACCCATATCCAGACACAGGGGTCGAGAGTCCCTCAACTTAAAGCCCATTCTGACCCCCTCACACCCCTGACATCACACTGGAGTGTGTAGAGGGTCTGCACTGACATTTCTGCAGCACTGGTGTTGATGGATCGGACCGCAGTCGTCCCAATGTGTGCAGAGTCAAGCTGCTTTGGCGGGAGACCACTTTTAAGAACACACACCCACGAATCTCACGTTCCATAATTACATGCAGAGACACGGAGGAGTGGAGAGACAGATAAACGGAGAAAAAGAGGAAGCTGGAGTCTTGCTCTTTAATTAATGCTGCTGTATGGGAAACATACAGGGGTAATTAGGCTCTTTTTGACAGCACTGCTTCTGTTAAAGCATATGTGATAAGACACATGGCCATAATTCATCTTGTTGAATCATAATTCAACACCGAATCATAGACAATAAAAGCAGTGTACACAGTAAAAAAGCTGTCTTTAACTAATGCCCGTCATTTAAACCTCTTGTTGCAGCCCAATAAAGCAATAGGTCTGAAGAAATCATAAATATAAAGAGAAATGATCCATACGCAGCATTTCATTGGATGGTCGTACAAAACAATGGTCACACACCAGCTAACAGGAATAGAGCAGGCAAGGCAGACTATACATGGGGAACAGGCAAAAAGCTCTGTCTGCTGGGCTTCACCATGAGAGCATGAGTGAACAGTTTATATTGAGTCCTTATATTGAGTGTGTGATGAGGGAGTGGTCAGCCTCAGGTATGATGAAATATAGTCCCATACGTAACAGACATCATGTCTGAAATATCTGAGAACCCAATGTTGGGTTCATGATTGAAATATTATATACACATATTTACATTCACCTACCTATCAGCCATTTCTATATTATATCATCTATAGTGATTATTAATCTGTTACAATTATTCATGACTGTAGCTGAAAATCACACACATTTGGCTGTTCACTGCAAATGTGTTTCATGTAAACACACGACTAAGTTAAAGCAGAAAGTTGAGAAACTACTAAACTGCATTTGGGTTAAAAAATAAAACTCCTGAGTTTATCAAACTTTATGTGTGATACAGGAGCACAGATGCTTTTAAAATCACTGAGTGTTAGAAGGAGGTGTAAACATTACTGTAAGATCTTTCTGAGCATGAGGACTGACTGTACAGGAGAGGCTTTGCACAAATCCTTCTTATGGAGACAGTTTGTTTGTGTATTATGCTAATTTCACCTTCTTATTTCAAATCCAGATTTATCATCAATAATCATGGGAAAGAACAAATGTATGAACAAAATGTACACAAGGCAACCCAGATTCTTTGTCTTTGTTAATGACAGCCACCATTTCACACAATGTGCTGTATAGTTTGAGCTTCCTCTACACGCAATTTACAGTACAGAACACTCATTAGTGTGCATGCACAGTAGTGTTGTTACACATAGATATTACTGGTTGGGTGTACAATGATAAAGACATCACCCAAAGATGAACAATGAAATGACAATGTTCAGTGCCTTGCCCAAACCACTCACAAAACACCTCAGTAACCCCCAGAGCTGAAAGGATTAAATCTGCAATTCATACATTTTATTGTCATCTCTGTTTAAAAAAAGCTAGAATTACAATTCATTATTTTACCTTGCAAATCAAGGTAAAGTAAGATTTTAAACACTGATCTGTTATGTACTTGCTCAATAACTGGTCTCTGTTTATTTTTAACCCAAGAAAAGTTATGAACACAGCTTTATTTTTGTGTTCCCTGTATCTGCTTTTTATGGAATAAAAAAACACTTGCAGACTCGTATTTTATAGTCACCAGTGATTACAATTTCAGTTCAAAATCTTAACTGTTCTACTGAGGAAAAAGTAAATTAACAGAAGATTTCTATTACTGGGTTAACTATCCCTTTAAGAGGAATTATTCAGAATCAAATTGTATTATAACAAGCTGAATTAACTTACACTGAATTGTATTGAATTGAGATTAATCTGAATTAATGGTCATAAATTGATAGTTAAAATGTTGGACAAAGCACAGCAATACTGAAGGAGAAAAATAATGAAAAGATGGCTGAAGGTAAACTTGTCTTCCTGTTGTGTCTCAGTGTTGCTGAGGTCATCATCATTCATCAGGTGCCCAACCGCTTCATGAAATGGAAATGGACACCTTGTTGAACAGGATCAGTCCACTGTCACTGCTGCCCATGAGCAAGAGCTGGTCTTGAGAGTTGATTTAACCCAAATGCAGTGTGCATTTAAGTGTAAGGTACAATCACCAACATCAGGGTTACAATCTTCAAACATCTGTTTTTGTTCTCCAGCCTTCTTCCCTCACTGTTCCACCTCATTAATATGACCCATTTTCTCTTTTCTTCATCTCTTCTCCATCTATAAGCCCCAGGCAAGGCTCAAAAAAGGATCGGAGCCCTCATAGCCGGGGATTGTGGGAGGATAACTCAGCTGTCAGCAGTAAAATCTGGCTCAGTCAAGACTTCTTAATCTGCCTCCATCCCAAAATATTCCCTATTACCTCCCACCCTGAGGCTTAACCAAACTCCTGCTACCACAAACACAAATGGGAAATGCATGTGAAAGGCTGTTGTTGTGTTTGTGCTATAAATAGGATCAATACTGCAGTGATGATACAGAGGCTGTGTCTTTAGGAGATGCGTCCCGTGGATATTTTATTATGTTGTGATGGGTGTACGTGTGCCAGAGCCACGTGGCTGTGAAGAAAGTGATACGTCCAATCATGGGGCAATTATATACAGTGAATCACACCTGCAAGCGGGAACTTACTGACAATCACACACACACACACACACACACACACACACACACCTTTCCTCTGAAACAGATCTGCAGTGAGTGCTGTAACAGACAAAACTACAGCATCAGCCAGATACACTGACACTAATTAAAATACTGGCTTTATATTTAAGATAACACCTGACACACACACACACACAGGCAAAACAGCAAAGGTAGGTCATCTCTGACGCTTTACAACCCCGACAGCTCATGCGAAAGAAGTTTATCTCTTCCGTAAGTATATTATAATTATGAATGTGGCAGGTTCTGTCAGCTGTATTACACATATGCTGCTCTGCACCTTCATATGTTTAAAAAGCAGCCTGAAGCATTTTAATTTAAACTACATGTTGTAAGCATCAGAAAAGGCAGTGCTAGCATTAGGTCTAACATTCGAAAAACAATCTAAAACATTTCTGTTCTGTTCTGGACATTTAACCTTTATTTAATTTAATTGAATGCAAATAAAATGTGAATACAAGTGATGCTCACCACTGTGTATGATAGTGTATGTTTCTGATCATTTGCCCAACCTTGCATCAACATCACAAAATC
Organism: Yasuhikotakia modesta; assembly: GCA_036877545.1. Lineage (NCBI taxonomy): Eukaryota > Metazoa > Chordata > Actinopteri > Cypriniformes > Botiidae > Yasuhikotakia > Yasuhikotakia modesta. Next base: position 7,796 of record JBAJNP010007627.1, on the reverse strand, counting down.
AATAGTTATTCACCCTAAAATGAACATAATCTGATAATTTACTCATCTCAGATTCATCTCAGCTGTTTATGAATAAATGTTTTTTAATAAATATTATAATAAATATTTTTAATAAATATTATAAAAAAATAAAAATGTAATGCCAATACAAAGTTTAATGTTTGGAGGATGCAACTGCTGCAGGAATCTTGAAAATGTATTAAAATGTATTATGGTTAAATATTACAGTTGTACAATTGTACTGTATTAAAAAAACACTGAATCACGAGGCACATATTTAAATGTATTTTCTATATAGTTAGCGACATTAGCAGTGTAGCTCTGTAGCAGCACAACTTCCCTCATCATCCCTATACATGCAAAGCATTAGGATTTTTCCATCCTGTGCTCAGCTGAGAAGAAAACTGTACATCTGAAATGACTTTGGGATTTTTTGGTGAACTAATCCTTAAAAAGCAACTTACAAACATTTATTTACATAACCTGAGAGGGTTTATTTACCACCAGTGCTCATGTGTATGTATGTATATGAGTCTAACCAATAGGATTGCTTCTTCATGCACCTGACAGGCTTATGTGAGGCACATCCCAGAACTTGTCAGTGCCACAGCTGGTCAGGTAGTACTGCTGTGGTTAAGGTCTAAGTCACGTACCAGCTGCCCAGGAGTGTTCTCAATGCAGTACATCTGACTGGGTACAACAAAGCCATCAGATCAGCCCTCAGTCGAATGCAAATGAGGAAACAGACAACAGTGTGGAAAACAGCAGTAAATACTCACACATACTGTGAGCAACGAGACTCAGGAAAAGAAGAACACAGAGAGTGAGAGACAGAGCTCTTGTGAATTAAAGGCAGACTGAGCATTTGGGTCTGAAGGTCAAACGTCTATTACATGTGGTATGAAAGTGTGACAAGCACAGTTAACTCATGTCCTCCACAAGGTGACTGGCTGCTCCTGAAGACTGTGTGCTGGAGTTATACAGACCTCTGGCTCATCGGTTAACTCTATACACATTATCATTACCCTCCAATGTTCCTGTTCTTATTAACTAGCCTATGTGCTATAGCCTATTCCAAATAATTGTTAAGAAAACGTAGTACTGTGTACTAGTTATTGATTTGTGCAACGCTTCAACAGATGTGCTGTAATCTTTGTAGTTATAGAGCAAGTCAAATGATTTAAGCTCAGACTCTGAATGTATACAGTTATATTCACAATACAGAGATTTCTGAGTTCTTCAGTCATTACACTGAAGGGCGTTTCTAAAGTCAAGCAAAACCAAAATAACATGGTCTGGTGTTTTGCTTTTAGAACATGTTTATGTATTTTTACCCATTTTGGTGCAAAAACCAAAATTAAACTAACAACAGTAGAAGAAATAAAACAAGCATATACATTTAAAATTTAAACTACATTTATACAAATTTAACAGTGAACGTTTATCAAAATGAGCATTGAAACTTTGTAAAATTCAATATTGTTATGTTTAACTGAAACGTATGTGTGCCTAAAATACTCTAGAGTTTCATTGTAATTTTGTTTGTTGTTTGTACAAGCAGCTTGTTTCAGCAAGTACTCGCAATAATTTGACTACAACATTTATAGATACAGTATTATAGATACGTAATACGTGGAACATTTTTGCATTTTGAGTTGCTTGTTGCAGCTCTAATCACATCCTTTTATTTTAATTTCCAAGTGTTTTTGGTCACATTTGCAAAACAAGAAAGTCTCCCAGCATGACTCACTGTATCTGGCCTCAGACAGAGGAGACCTCTGGCAGACTGAACTCTCTCTCTCTGCCCGCTAAAGAAACAACAAGGAAATGGGGCAAGAAATGAGGTTAACCGCGCTGCTCCAAAGTCCTTCATGCTTGTAAATGTGAAATTGGGATCCAATCAAGCAAAGCCTGGGCAAGCCCATGCCACAAAAAATGTAACAGATTAGCTTGTGTTGATTCACACGCCTGAGTAAACGCTCTGCATCCGACCCGACGTCCCTGTTCTGACCGCAGGAGTCATTATAAGCTGCTGTTCCGCACTGCAGCGAGGCATGAGGCAAAGCCGGCTGATAAATGGACGTGGCTCAGCGGATGGGGAACGCTCATGGAGTTGGACCTTTGTTTCCATGGCAACAGCGAGGTAGTAAGTGGCATTGTAAGACAGGCTGAATGGAGGGGCTGGATGGATTTTAACACAACCATACAAGAAATTATAAACTCCACGGGTTAACAGACATACGTAGATTTGGCTTCAGATGCTGAAAAACATCTGTACCACAACAATGACATAGCTGCAAAGAAACTGTTTGGTTTGGTATTTATTGTCCATGGGAACAATAAAATAAAAGGAACAAAATTATATATTGATACAATATTTTGAAGCAATTCTTTTCCAGCTAATGAACAATGAAACATTTAATTTAAAGGCTCACACATTTATTGCAGCATACAAGCCTAGAATCAGCAGCTTTATGGTGTGGGTGTGGAAACCAGGTATCTGGACTTGTCAACTAAATTATATAGTTTATATATAATAATTTATAATAATTATATAGTCGATTACACAGAAATGTTTAAAGTACTATGATTTTAAAATAACACACTAGAATAAAACACTATTTTTTAAACTTTTTAGTTTACCTCAGATTGTTCTAGTGCCTTCTGTGTGAGTTGTGGTGGTCAGAGAAAAGCCATGACAAGGCTTGCCCATTTTTTTTTACTTAAATGCAAACATATACAGATTATGTGTTTCCAAAGCTGATCTGTGTTATTCCTTGATTGTTAATTCTGCTCACCTGTTAATTAAGTTGACATCAAATGTAAAATGTGGAAAAATCACAGTTATTAAAACCTTGTACATTATTCTTTAAAAGAATATTCTGTCCCATCCTCAGCAGACATCAGTTCTGGATACAAGAGTATTTCCACTTCCGTCATATATCAAACGAACACTAATATGACCTCAATCAATCACAAACTGTTCTGTCTACAGCAAACTTCTCTATCAAACGTATACACAGACCTACGGATCAAATTAAAGAGAGGTTTAATATATACTCCACTTTAAACTGCAAATAATGTCGGTTTTCTTTTTTTATGAAATTCATCATGAGAACAGTTATAGAGGAATAGGTAAAATACATATATAAATAAAAGATAAGAACTATTCCAGACTTTTCAGAGTAACTTTTGTATTCAGAACAAAATGCTTACGTAATATTCCTAGTAGTGCATATTAGGTATATATTCATGTTTTATTTCTTATAAAAGTTGAAGACCTAGTTATTTAACAATAGTTATAAAGAAGTTCATTATCCATTTGATAATAAGTTTACATAATAAGTTTGTTTTTCTAAATGGGTTTGGATTTACAAACAACACAATCAGCAGAATAATGTAATATTGTCAATAGAATGTGTGTTTTTATTTAAAAACACCCTGTACAATATTCAAAGATACAGACTATAGACAAGTGATTTGAGGCTGACTGAAGTGATTGACTGAACCAACAGCAAAGGTTTAAATAAAAATATATTTTATAATTATCATACATAATATAAATTAAAAACATTTTTTATCCCAACAGGCTACAAAACCCAGATAATAGCACCAACATTTACAAAGACATTTAGGTATTAGCAACTATTAAGAAAATATCCCGGGGCAAAATAATGATACACAACACTAGCTCTCTGAACACACCATTTAGAAACACTTAGCCAGTGGAATGTGTTTTAATAACGAAAAATGTTCAGTTCAGATGTGACTGCTCAACTTTACTTTCAGTATGCCTTGACCATGGTCCTTGACCATATAAGTGGATAAGTGGTTCTAAGTGGATATAAAAGTACAAACAAATTATTTAAAAATATGGCTTTTTTTTAGAATTTTTATTCTCTCACTGTTTCTCAGTATGTATCCATCCTTTCTATCATCATGGTCTTGTCCCTGCAGCATCAGTGTACATGTATGATTCTCTATATCTATATCTCCACACAATCTGTCTCCTGTGCATTTCAGTCTTTGTTATCATCAGGTCTTTATTCCTCCTCTCATCTCATCAGGTGTGATGATCAATAACTGTGTGATTATTATTCCTCCAGCAGGTCTCACATCATAAGCATTTATCTGGTCCTAAACATTCCCTGCTCACACACAACTGATCACCACATCTGCTACATTCTGTAGCATAAAGGCCTTCATTTCTGACTTTAGTCCTCAGTATGTGAAAGCTTTAATAATGTAGCTTTAATTCTTTAGCATTGCAGCTGATGGTTGTTAAGGTGTTCTGAGTGGTTTCTAGGGTGTAACACTGTTCTTAAGGTGAATAAAAAGGTTGCCAAGAAGTAGCTGGGTGCTTGCTATAAGTGTTAGGGGTGATAGCTTGGCAGTGGCTATGAGATTGCTGGACTAATTGATAAAAAAGACAATGTAACAACTTAATAGTTCCCCTGAAGGCCATCAAAAAAGAATTTTACAGATTATATACAGCAAATTACCTGCCCACAACTATACCACTACTGCACATAGAGACAACTTGCATGGTCAGACACACAACTGCACATTTGCTGAGAGGTTTGAAAAACTTTGTAATTCCATACATTTAGAAAACCTCATTTTTTACACAACTGTAATGTAATTAAACTTATTAAGCAAAATTATCGGACACTAACATGCACAATTCTGTACTCTTCAGTACACGCTACTGCTTTAGGACATTGTTTGTTATCTATTATGCAATTATCTAATATGCAAAAACTGTGAAATGTGTATTTATATTATTAGGCATAACATCCAGTTTGGCCTGTTCCTACCTTTTGTTTTCACCTACATTTTCTACCATATCTTTGTTAAAGTAAAATTAAAAACTAATAAAAATGCTTTTAAAAAAGTTTTATCGGGGCTTTGAAACATTTTTCTGTTGAGCAGCCATTTAACATTCAGGTCAAAAGTACAAGCCATGTCAATAAATGTAAGTAAAAGTAAATCCAGTCTATTAAAATATTGCTTAAGTACTTGGTTGAAATACATATAAAATACAAATGAAAAATATGTAAGTTTAAGTATCCAAAACGTAAAAGTGAACTACAAATCTGACAAAACACTGGATTCATTCAAAATAGAAACGTCTTAAGTTATATTTTGTTATGAAATAACTTGGTGTGTTTAGGGTTTTATGTATGCAAAAGAGGAATAATTTCACAGCAGCCTTCCACATTGAACAGAAATGATATTTCTTGCCTCATGCAGTGCAGACGGCAGTTGTGAATGGCTGTTTTGTTGGCTGTGTTGTTGGCTGTGGTCAGTTGTGATGTGGCTCCACTTGCCTGCTGTAAACTTCAGCTGCTCTTTGCCCACCTGGGTGGTGCTGCTCAAAACATGGGGAGGGAGGATCGATCAATGCACAACTCAATCAATGCTGCATATTCAACAGCAAACAAGACCTGCCTATTTAAAGCCTGTGATGGTGACAGAATACAACACAAGCCACAAACACATCAGTGCTGAAGACTCAAAAAGAGCTTTTGTTGAAAAACATGTTCAATAGAAATTGAATGAAAAAATTACTCTCAGACTAGAACAGCCTTGCTGGTGGTCGTGATAGTTTGAAAAGACAGTGAGGCAGAATACATGTCTGCTATAAAGACCCTTTAGATAAAAAAATAAGTGAATGTGTAGCTAGTGATAACCTTGTGTCTTTTAATGGTAGCTGTTTGTTTTGTCACGTACTGACTCAAAACATCAAAGATGTCAAGCTGGAGTCTTGTTTGCTTAGCAGAACATGTTGATATGTTATTAAAATATAAAAACATATTTAAATTTAATTAAATATACAAACAATATAAATAAACCAGTTGTATATATGCACAAACAAATATACAAACTAACACTGTTAAACCAAAATAGGCACTTCTTCTAAATAAGTGACAATTCATTTTTAATCACATTTAATGTAATAGGAGCTGGTAGAGAGGCACGATTCTCTTTGAAGAGAGGCACGATCTTAATGACTACACAGAACTCATTTATTTATATTAGATGGCTAGTTGTCCAGAGAAGTAATCAATTAGTTGACCAGCTGGCAGGTCACTGCTAATCTGAAGTGCATTAAATGCATTGCAGCTTTGCTGTTTATATAGTGAGATGCAGTAAGTAAACAAATGAATTCCCTGCTGCTGTCACAGTACAAATGAAGGCATATGCTTCTCAACTAATGGAGCACAGCTAATGGGCAACATAGTGGAACCGCTATCTTGGGTTTAGCATGTGAATGTTTAATAATGCAGGTACATGCAGATTTCTCTGTTAGTGAGATTTGGTGATATCATAATATAATGATGGCAGGAACTGTGTGATAAATATAAACTGGAGCTATTCTAAAGAACAGGAAAAGCAGATGAGGGAGGGCATTGATGTTGTGAGGGTGGGGGTGGCATGACGAAAATTTGCATGAGACAGATTAACATTCTTCACAACACAGCTGGAATCTAGCAATGCCCAGAGCTTCCCCAACATCCCTCCCTTCGCTTTTTGTCTCGCTCTCATTTTGCCTCCCCCTCCTTTTCTCTCACTTTCTGGTTTTTAATGGGCATGCTGCACTCAGCAGGCCATGCCACTCGATAACCCTCTCACTCTGCATGCAAAGCTGACATTAGCAGGGGCTCATGGCACAGCTCAGCGTGATGCAGACCACAGGCCTTTTCTCCAGCCTCCTCTCAGAGAGCGTTCTCACACGTGGCGGCTCATCTGATGTCGAGTCAAGGTTATGTTTTCAGTGGCCTGGAGCCTGTGAGTGCTGGTCTGGGACGCATTAATTAGTAACGACTGCAGCTGATTATTAATGAACAGAAAGTTTCTTGCAGATAAAGCTCTCAGTGAAGCTCTGCAGATGCTCGCCTACACTCTGACTCTCAGGCTAGTGCACAACACAATCAAACAAGTTAATGCTAATTAACACAAATTAATAGAAAAGGTTTTTGTTCCACTCATACATTTTTAGTTTTTTACATTGAATGATTTTTCAGAACAAAACTTCCTGTTAAAATACCTTCTCTCACACCAGCTTAATGAAAAATCACAAGGGTAAATTAAAGCTGCAAGCAGCGATAAGCGGGACCTTGCACCGGTGCCACTGCCATCCAGCGCCACCGCCACCCAGGACTGCTAGCACCACCCAGTGCCACAGCCACGTGCTGATTTTAATAACAGTGTTTTGTGGGCAAAAGCATATGTTAATCGTAGTGTAAAATATGCCACTTCCTGTGTAAAACACACCACTTCCTGTTAACTGCAGGTGGCGCTATAACCGTAACTGAATATTACACTGTAGATGTGTTTAGGTCATGATTTTTATCAAATGTGTGAAATATGGGGCCAATCAGTCACTATAGGCCTTAAAAACACCTTTTTGTTCATGGCGAAACGCAAAACTTTGTCAGCCCGCCACGGTCGTGTTCTTGCACGAAAACTCAAACGCTTCACAATTCAACATCGCAAAGGCCTTAAAATGAGAATGACACCAGCACAAAGTTGATCAGACAAAAACTCTGGGAGGAGTTTGTTAAAGTACGACACGTGGAATTTGTGAAAAATAATAAAAATCCAGATTTAATTAAAAATAAATAATCGCCTGTTGGGATGAGAGGTTCACTCCAAGAGACTTTTTTAATGAATTAAAGTTTTCCATAGACCTACCAAAAGTGGTACATGTACGTTAACTGTAGTGCCCTGGGCAGGTTTAGGTGGCGCTATGGAGCTATTTTGCCCCGCCTAATTTCAAAACCCCTTACAGA